>BLBF01000071.1:7073347-7083392 GCA_015471245.1 Laticauda colubrina
GAGAGAGAGAGAGAGAGAGAGAGAGAGAGAGAGAGAGAAACACTTTGTTTTTCAGATCCCTTGGGGAAGTTTTTGCCTTTGCAGAAACATTTGCAAATGTGTGTAACTCATTTATTGGAACTTTCCAGACACTTTCTCCCCTCCAAATAAATGTGTTCATCTAGAGATGGTGCCCTCTCACTTTGATCGGAGGCATCAAGATATTGGTAGCAAAAAAAAACAAATAAATCTCAATATAAAAAAAGATATTGATAGCACAAAACTCAACAGCTGGGAGCCTCGGTTTGAGGCCTCCTGCCAATTTTTATAGCCTCAGCATTCTTGTATGATATTATTACTCTATGCATTGGTAATTCTTTCTCCGTCATTCTATGCCATTAAAATAAGAACTGACTATAAAGATTAACTCTCTCTTTTTCAATAGTTGACTTATAAGACATATATAAATGTCCTATTATGTTTTAGAATTGTCTTAAATTTTTTATTTTGTTCCTATGAATTTATGTACCATTGTCAATGTTTTATTGCCACTGATATATTTCTCTCTCTGGCTGTTCTTCCTTCATTCAGACATGAAAAAATCTATGAATTCCCACTTTGGTTTATTAGTTCCCCACATACTTAGTTGATTATTATCTGGAGTATTATTAAGTCTGAGTAATCTCTGTTCATAAAATACACAACCTTTCTTTTCTGACAATAACAAATTATTTAATTTTCTATGGCAAAGTTGCTCGTATTTATAACTGAACAAATTAAATATGCTTTGTTAGAATTAAATCATACTTAGGAACCTTCAAAGGGGAGAGTAGGCCCAGGAAAACTTCTCACATACTTTTTTTAATTTTTTTTTCAATAATGTTTATTGAAAGTTTCAAAAAAAAGAATATTTAAAAAAAGAGAAACATGTTCACACATTTTTGCAATGTTTTCATAGCAGTGTACATTTCTATTAGTGTCAATTAAAGTCATTTGCTACAAGTAAAGCCTTACCATGTTTCTCATAAAATAAGGCTGGGCCTTATTTTTTTTTGACCCTCGAAAAAACGGCTAGGCTGTCTTTTCGGGGGTGACTTAATTTCCTCCCCCACCTAGAGTGGCCCATACGCACGTACCTCTCCACAAGGCCGTTTCTATTGGCTGACAAAAGCTCCCCGAAGGCAGAGTCCCCAACTGCTTTGGGGCGAGGCATGGCTGCCAGTGTCACCTCGCCATTCGGCAGTGTCTTTCGTGCGATGGAAGCTCCCCAAGGGCAATCACCAGCCACTTCGATTGGCCGGTAGAAGCAGCCTCGGGGCGAGAGCACACACTCCCCTCACCGTGAGGCCGTTTCTATCGGCCGATCAAAGCGGCTGGCGACTGCCTTTGGGAAGCTTCCATCGCCCGAAAGACACTGACTAATGGTGAGGGGACATGGGCAGCCATGACTCACCCCGAAGCGGCTGGGGACTCTGCCTTTGGGGAGCTTCTATCGGCTGATGTTCTATTGGTAGATCGGGGTATTCTAGCCTAGGCTACCTGCAGGGCATTCCTAAAGGCAAGTTTTCTCCCCATCCACCCTGCCCTTCCCCCCATTTCTCTTCCCCTCGTGTAGTTCTAACGAATGATGTGAGAAATGGCGGGGAAACTCATGGTTGAAATAGGCCTAAATTTTGGGGGCGGGGCTTAATTTCACCTCATGCCTAGAAATCATGCTGGGCCTTCCTATTGGTAGAGGCTGTATTATTGGAGAAACACGGTATTTATTTATGTTATTATTATATTTATAATACAATATTTATTTAATTATATTACTTTACATATATACATAACTGTATATATATCTCACAAACTTTTATATACAAGTTTATCAGTGATGGGATTCAAATTTTTTACTACCAGTTCTGTGGGCATGGCTTGATGGACGTGGCAGGGGAAGCTTAATGGGAAGCAAAATCCTATTCCCTCCCACCAGGCTAACCTGCTTTCCAGCTCCATTCTCCTGTGGAGGGCAACTAAAGAAGACCCAGCCAATCAGCTAGGACTCAATGGGAGGCGGAGAATAGATGGGGGTGGGGCCAGTCAGAGGCGGGATTTGCTGGTTCTCCGAACTACTCAAAATTTCCGCTACTGGTTCTCCAGATCTGGTCAGAACCGGCTGAATACCACCTCTGAAGTTTATATACAAGACACTGACTAAACCTTACTTGGATCATTTGGTTTGTATTTACTTATTTATTTATCCAATTCATATGACCACCCATCTTACAAAAAGTGATTTTGGGCAATTTAGTATTTTTTCTATCTAATTTCTTCTGCTTTTTTTTTTATTAATTCTCAGAATTTACTTGCCACACACCTAAGATGATAGGCAGTGAATACCACCACTCTTTTAAACTCAATTTTATTCCCTTTTGAATTCCTGTATGGGATGGAAATTCTGTCTCCTTATCGTTTATCCTACCTTTTCTTAACTATTTTTCCTAACTGTACAATATGTTAATGTTGTTGTTTCCATTCAATGTTTCATGCCTATTATTAAAAAGATGAGTAGGGGACTGGAAACCAAAACATATGAAGAACAATTGCAGGAATTAGGTATTACCTAGTTTGATGAAAAGAAGGACCAGGGGTGATTTGATAGCAGCGTTCCAATATCTCAGGGGCTGCCACCAAGAAAAGGGAGTCAAGCTATTCTCCAAAGCCCCTGAGGGCAGGACAAGAAGCAATGGGTGGAAACTAACTAAGGAGAGAAGCAACCTACAACCAAAGGAAAGTTCCTGACAGTTAGAACAGTTTATCAATGAAACCACTTCCTCCGGAAATTGTGGGTTCTCCAACACTGGAGGTTTTCAAAAAAAGATTGGACAGCAATTTGTCTGAAATGATTTAAGGTCTCCTGCTTGAACAGAGGAGTGGATTAGAAGACTTCCAAGTTCCCATTCAACTCTGTTATTCTGTTATTGTTATGCTTCAGTTTATGACAATGAGAACATTGTGTCTCATTTCTAGAATTAGTGTAAGGATATAATCACCTATTGGGGAAATTCTTATTCTCTGGGAAAGCAAGCACCTTCCCTCCTTGGGTAGTGGTTTAGCTTCCTTCATGTACATCCTCTTACATAATTCCAGTCCTGTAAATCAACATTCTTGCTAATGATATGTATATGTGGAGGAAAAGGATATTTGCCAATGTTTATAACCCATAACTAGGAACTTTAACTGCGCCCGGACAATCCGCATATAGAAGGAATTATTAATTATTACTGTTGTTGTTATTACAATCAGCCAGATGATCAGACTGGGTTTGGCATTTTTGTCTACCTATCGAGTCCTTAAGCAGGACCTGGGAGAGGCAAATCTGGATTTTTGATGGTGTTACAGATTTCACCGCAGGTTGGAATCTGTTCCAAGTAAAGCTGCCTTCTGCAATTGACCGGTGACAAATTTGTCAATGCCTATGGTGTGCAAGTGGTGCTCCAGTTGTTTTGGTACTGCATCCCAGGTGCCTTATTAACTACTGATCCTACTCTTGCTTTCCTTTGCCATAGTCATTCTATTTTTATTTTATTATTATTATTATTGTTGTTGTTGTTGATTGCACAGTCAGCCAGGCATTTGGCATTTTTGTCTACCTAATGTTGCTGTTGTTGTTGTTGTTGTTGTTGTTGTTATTATTATTATTATTATTATTATTATTATTATTATTATTATTATTATTTCCAGATACTGGCTGAAGAGAAAAAAGTCTAACTCAGAAACAGGAAATAGCGTTATGAATGTCAAGGTTTGTAATGCCTCCTTTTCAACTGAAATTCAAAGCAAGAGCATTTTGATATCGTGCAACCAAAACAGTGCATCTCAAATGGATAACTGGTCAGGCAGGTGGGACTAAATAGCCCACTGTTTCTTTTCTCTCACTCATCTCCTGCAACTCAATAACTTAGCAGGAGTTGTGCAAAAAATTGGGAGATTCATCTTTGAGGTCCACTTGACTAGGCAATCCTCCAACCTTGGCAACTTTAAGCCTGGAGGGCTTCAACTCCCATTGCTGGCTGGGGAATTCTGGGAGCTGAAGTCCACCAGGCTTAAAGTTGCCAAGGTTGGAGAGCCCTGCACAGAGCAAGCTGTGCTCTTCTTTCAGCACTGGCTGGGCTTCAGCTGTACTTCCCTTTAGCCAAAGTGATGGCCTCACCTCTTTCTGACCTGCAATCAGGAAGTCGTGAAATGCAAGGCATTTCTCCTACAAGTTGGGAACAATGTGTCCTCACAGAGTTAACCTATTGCATTTGATTCTTGGCTTCTGTTTGGACCTGTCCCATCTCTCAAGTGGTTGAGATAAACTTGATTTTGCAGGACAAGACCAAGCCTGAATTGCAAGTGGCAACCGAAGAGAAAAGGGCTTTATTATTGGCCCCGTTTTCGATGGAGTTTCCCAGTCATCCGATTGTTCCAAAGGTGCTTTTTCAAGAGGCAACTGGACTTTCTGTTTTTATCCTTGAAGATGTTTCATTTTTTCATCCAAAAACTTATTCAGTTCTGACTGAATGGTGCGGAATGGAAGGATTTATATTCTTTGCGGTCATCTGGGCATTAGCACTCTTTCTTTCCTTTTATATTAAGGTTTTGTTTTATTGTATAAAATATGAAGAAGAGAAGAAAAATAGGAAATTATGGGAAGAAAAGGGAGCTGGGGAAGGGGGGGTGAGATACAAGGGAAAAGATAGAGAGCAAAAAAGGAGATTGACTTCTGACTCTTCTTAGCACAGTACAAGTACACTCCAACTTCAACATTTTGCTTTACCCAGCAAAATGTCTTTCAAAATTACTGTCTTTCTGACAGTCGTTGACACCACTTGGGGATTTATCTATGTCTCAGGGTCACCTGAATGGATGTAGAGCAATGGTGGGATTGAAAATTTTTTATTACTGGTTTTGTGGGCATGGCTTGGTGGGCATGGCAGGGGAAAGATACTGCAAAATCTCCATTCCCTCTCCACTCCTGGGGGAAGGTTGCTGAAAAGTCCCATTCCTTTCCCACCCCGCTAACTTGCTTTCCAGCTCCATTCTCCTGTGCAGAGCAACCAAAGAAGACCCAGCTGATCGACTGGGACTC
Source organism: Laticauda colubrina (assembly GCA_015471245.1). NCBI lineage: Eukaryota > Metazoa > Chordata > Lepidosauria > Squamata > Elapidae > Laticauda > Laticauda colubrina. Next base: position 7,078,443 of record BLBF01000071.1, read on the forward strand.
GGGAGGCAGAGAATAGTTGGGAGCGGGGCCAGTCAGAGGTGGTATTTGCCATTTCTCCAAACTACTCAAAATTTCCATTACCGGTTCTCCAGAACTGGTCAGAACCTCCTGAATACCACCTCTGATATGGAGCCTTTTTGGAATTTGCTGAAAGGACTGTGTTGTAAGCCAGGGGTCACCAACCTTTTGGACCTCAGGGACCACCAAACTCATCATTTTAAATTCCACGGACTAGAGACCCTGGGAAAGTCCCCAAAAAAGTCTGCAAGAAAATTCTCCACCCAGTTTTCCTACCGATCGATCATTCTTTATTTAGGATCGCAGGAGAGAGAAAGAGAGAGAGAGAGAGAGAGACTTTTGGCTTCATACAAGGAAAGCAGCAGAAGCAGCAGAAGTCTTTCTTTCTCTCCCCCAAACTCTGCCAGAAATGAGTCTTTGCCAATGCAGCCTCTTGGAGCAGGAGACCTTGCAGGGTCCCAAAGATTCATTTCTGGCAGAGTTTGGGGGAGAGAAAGAAAGACTTTTGCTGCTTTCCTTGAGTGCAGCCAAAAGCAGAAGGAGAAAGAAGCTGAAAGAAGCAACTTGGTGGCCAGGCCAGGCACATGGGGCGAGGGGGGCAAGTCCCCCCCCCATCCTTTCCCCACTCCCCTCACTACCTTGTGTTGTTTGCAATGTAAGCGATGCTAGTCTTGTGTTTCCACAGGCCACGTGGGCAGTGCAGCCTTGTGTTCCTGCGCAGCCTGAATTAATTGCTTTGGAGGTTGTTTTAGGGGTGACATTTCTCTGTAGACCAACATTTTCTCGTGGACCACCAGTGGTCCCCAGCCCACTGGTTGGCAACACTGTTGTAAACAGGAGATAGATGGTGTCCGCAGTGGTGGGATTCAAATAATTTAACAACCGGTTCTTTGCCCTAATAATTTCTTCCAACATCCAGTTCACCAAACTACTTAGAAAGTTAACAACTGGTTCTCCTGAAGTGGTACAAACTGGCTGAATCCCAACACTGGGTGTCCGTAGTGGAAGGGTTACAGCACCACCTATCTCTTGTTTGCAACAGTCCTTTCAGCCATTTCCCCCCCCCCCCCATTCAGTCAAAACTGAAGAAGCTCCTTGGATGAGAAGCGAGACTTCTTCAAGCAAAAACAAAGGAAGTCCAGTTGCCTTTTGAAAAAGCACCTTTGAGACATTGTCCCCAATCATTACAATACCATGAGAGACAATGGAAACTGTTGGTAAGTTTGAAGGTATTTTGCTAAGATGTTTCCTCCAGAGTTATGGGTCCTTTGAAGAATGCTTATTCCTAATTGGTAGGGAAATTATTGGTTTCTGTTGACTCTCCTGTTATTATAACTACTGGGCCAATGGTAGAGAGCCTGCTTCTCTTCTGAGACGACCTGCAATTCAGGACTGATCTCATCAGCCATATGTAATACTGCTTGATCAGAAATTTTCCTAGAAGCAAAATCAAATTTACTTTTCGATTTAGAGTTTCTGATAAATTAGGGGCTGGGTGGGAAAGCTCAACAAGGATATGACTGAGATTTTACTGAGTCAGATTTTCTTCCTTTTATCCTTTCTCAAATGCTGGAATTCAGTGGCATTGATTGCAAACAGAATTAATGAAATTAATTGTAATTAAGCACCAAGAGAAATGACTTATTGTTCAAATAATTAATTCAGGGTACTCACTGCCACAGTGGGTAGTGACATCCACTGATTTTGGAGATATGAAATGGGAAGAAAAAAACCATTTATGTGAAGGAGATATATTCACAATAGATAAACTAGTCCATATATTCAGAATCTTTGAATACTAGTTGCTAGGAACAAATAGTACAGATGGACAATGGTCATGTTCTGCTTGAATCTGAATGGATAATTTTGGAAACAAGATATGGCATGGCTATGTTTCCCAACCTAAACAACTTTAAGATGAGTGGACTTCAACTCCCAAGATTCTCCCAGCCAGCATGCTGGCTTGGGGAATTCTGGGAGTTGAAGTCCACACATCTTAAAGTTGGGTTGAGAAACACTATGGTATGGATTATAATGGTAGACTCCAACATAAAATGGTAGTTTCCAATATTCCTGTACTGTTATTTTCTAAAAAGATTAAGTATGATTATATTTTGATGTCTCAGTAAAATGCTTTAATCTCAATATGTCAGGTATTTTTAAAGTTCTGGATGATAAATCTCAAAAACTGAATTTTGGCAGAGAGGGAAATGAAACATTCAGTCCACCAAAGTTCTAACAGATTTCTTTTTAATATGAAATGTTATTTCCAAAATAACCTTAAGCAAACTTTTGTTTCCAGTTTGCAGAACTAATTTCCTTAGGGTTGTCTGTTTCTGCTGATTCTTCTTATTTTGCTTCTGCTTATTCTAAAAAAAAACCCCCCAAAACAATTGCAACGTGGTTTGCAGTAAACTATAAAATTAGCTTAAATTTTAAGTTGTGTATTGTTGGAAGAAATATCCTTCTGGGTCCAGTTCCAAGTGGGGAAAAAGACACTGGAAATATGGAGCCTGTTTGGAAAGATGGTTTAATCATGGACAGGATCACATGCCTTGGAGCTCCTGGGTGAAAAAAGAAAAGAGATGCATAAAACCCCTGCGTTTTATGCCCTCTGTTGAGAATTTGAATTTGAGCTTGTATTCTGATTGGTTGTCAGACTCCCATGGGACCACACAGGGGCAAGTCTATAGGCTGTCCTGAGTCCCAGGCTTGCTTGAGCCTTGCTGAATGATGATGTAATGAAAGGACTTTAGGATTCCTATTAAGGGTCTTCTTGAAGAAGGTAGATCTTTGTTATGTAGAATAGTTGAAGTCCACACATCTTAAAGTTGGGTTGAGAAACACTATGGTATGGATTATAATGGTAGACTCCAACATAAAATGGTAGATTCCAATATTCCTGTACTATTATTTTCTAAAAATAATAGGGCCTTAATAGGGCCCAGGCCTTAATGGCCTGTTAGCAAAGGTGGGAGAGAGGCTGAGTTTCTACTTCTCTTTTAGGGGAAATATTCTGCTTTTTAGATATATCCTTAAAAATATTTCATTTTCCTAGGAGAGGGGTGGGTTTTAACTTCCAACAGTGTTAATGGTGGCATTCCACTCAATTCCTCTCTTCAAACAGAAACCCAACACTTCGGATCTTGCTGCACAGGAAGTGAATGGTGTCCCCTCCAAACCCAGAAGCACCCATGAATCTGTGGATGGAGATCCCAGAGACCCTGAAGAAATCCATTATGCGACTCTTACTTTCAACACACCAAATCCTAAGCGAGATATAACTGCAGAAGAAACCCAAACGGATTATGCTGAAATCAGACATTGCAATTTTCGGGGAAAAGAAGCACGAAGGTTTTAAAGGAATTCCTCTGTTCTGATTAGTAGCCAGAGTCTTTGGAAGTTGCCAGCTCCTGTTTAGACTTGAAAACCTTGTCTTGTCTCTGTTTCTGTATATCCTCCTTTGGAGATAGGAACTGCCTAGCCAGCTGTTAAGCCCCAAACAACACAGCAGGACCAGGGAAGCGAAACTCACGTGAAATTTCATTAATCAGGTTTAATACCAAGAAATAAAGGGTTGAGATACAGGCTCTTGGAAATAGAACGAATAAAATGATTCCACATTTATGAATGGGGCCTTTTCCCCCCTCCCAACGATGCAAAATTGAAAGGTTAAATGCTACCCCCCCCCCCGCATCCTCCCCCAGAATAACTTGGCACTCAGATACCCATCTGCTCTTTGTTTCTAGTGTTTGAAATACTTCCCTTCTTTCTGGGTCACAGTGCAGTTCTCTTGTCAAAGTGCTTCAATCCAACGGTTTCACATGAAGTTACCCATTTGAGAATCACAGTGGCCTTCTGTCCACCTTAAAGCGGCCAACTGTTCCCGGGAAGAGATGCAGCTGCTTTAAAGAGCTACGTTCCCTTTTCTGTGGCCCCCTGAAGCCCCTTCTAAAGATTGAATCCACCCTTAAAAGAAAAATAGGTAAGAGACACTTTGAACTGCGAGATGGGCGGCATATAAATTTAATAAATAAAGAAATCATGCCAGTGATGCCTATTGAACATCTGGAGACCAGATGCGGTCTATGACTTCCAAGGAAGAAATGGCAAGCTGAAGAAAGTGTTCTGAAAAGTGGATACTTATGTGTGTAAGAGTTTTCCAAACAAGACACGTGGACTTCAGTTCCCAGATTTCCCCAGCCAGCTATGCTCATGTTTAAACTTAAAATGGCCAAGGTTGGGAAACCCTGGTATGAAGAAGAACAGATGCTTAAACTTCCCTGAAGTACTCAATGCATTGTGGTATTGGGTAATAGGGAAGAGAAGGACAGCAGAAATACTTTTACATACCACTTCCTCTTTGCGCTGCAGAAGCATCACAGTGAAGCACTTATTTGCCACAAATTTCTATGAGAAACCTTTAGGAGCAAACACTGCCCCCCTTTCAAAGTCTGAAGAATGAGTTCTCAACTCTTCCTGAAAATAACAGCCACTCACTGTTAGATACAGATACAGATTAACAGAGTTGGAAGGGACCTTGTAGGTCATCTAGTCCAACCCCCTGCCCAAGCAGGAGACCCTACACCAGTGGTTCCCAAACTTTGTCAGTCCACCACCCCCTTGGTGCTACAAATTCATCCTCAGTGCCCCTCACCGAGGGGTTGGATTTAAAGTTCTTAACTGGTTCTGTGGGCGTGGCCTAATTTATGGGTGTGGTTTGGTGGTCATGTGACTGGGTGGGCAAGGCTGGCCGGCTGGCCTTGGCTTAGTGGTCACGTGACTGGATGGGCGTGGCTTGGTGGTCATGTGACTGACAAACCAAATATAAGTGATCCTCGTTTAATGCCTGGTTGCTTAGTAAGTGTTCTAATTTATGACTGACCTCCCCAGAGCTACTTGACCTGTTTGGAGTTTTGACAGCCATGCACA
>BLBF01000071.1:7089209-7113089 GCA_015471245.1 Laticauda colubrina
ATATATATATATATGTAAAAATATAAACTACAGGCAGCAAAATCTTGAGTAAATAAAGTTACTTCCAAGTTTTCAGAGTTTCCTAATGCACAGGTCCTCATGAAGGAGGAAAAGAAATCCTGCTTCTTCCATCCATGTTTCATGTCTCATGTCCACCAGAGAAGCTCCAGAGATGCTCTGAATACAGAATTCACTGTTGACTTTGGGGACCAAGCCAAAGCAATTGCTAAATGAAAAATAGCAATAGCTGTAGCATTTAGACTTATAGACTGCTTCACAGTGCTTTTACAGCCCTCTCTCAGCAGTTTACAGAGCCAGCCTACTGCCCCCAACAATCTGGGTTCTCATTTTACCCCCCTCAGAAGGATGGAAGGCTGAGTCAACTTTGAGCTGGTCAGGATTGAACTGCTGGCAGTGGGCAGAGTTAGCCTGCAATTCTGAATTCTAATCATTGTGCACAATGGAAGGGAGGGAGGGAGGGAAGAAGGAAGGAAGGAAGGAAGGAAGGAAGGAAGGAAGGAAGGAAGGAAGGAAGGAAGGAAGGAAGGAAGGAAGAGCAACAGCACTTAGACTTATATACCGCTTCACAGTGCTTTACAGCCCTCTCTAAGTGATTTACAACAATCTGGGTCCTCATTTTACCGACCTCAGAAGGATGAGGCTGAGTCAACTTTGAGTCTGGTGAGATTCAAACTGCCAAAATTGCTGGCAGATGGCAGTCAGCAGAAGGAGCCTGCAATACTGCATTCTAACCACTGTGTTACCACGACACTTTCATTTGAGTGTATAAATGGTCTATCTTTATTGGCATAAGCTCCTGTTCTCAAAACTTACCATCCTGATCATCCACCAACCTGTTTTTGACAAACATGGCAGATGCCAAAAAGGCAACCCAGAGATACAAAAATGGCTTGCGATCCTAAGCAGAGGCCCTGATCATCATCTTCTGTCCCCGACTCTCAGGAACTCTTGCATGAATCTTTGCTGTCAGGAATGTTATGGGGAGATTTATGTTGTTTCCTAGCCCAGTCTCTGGGTTGCAAATTTCTCCTCCTTCCTCGTAGGAAATAAAACGAGACCAGCATTTCTGTTCTATCCTTTGGGATAGACACGATTTTATTCTGCAGCGGCTGCTCCTGAGGGAGCCCTGCACCTGGGAGAAAAGAGAAAACAGTTTGATCTGATGGCTACTAAGTTTTAATCATGCTTCTTTCTCCTCTTTCTCCTCTAATTTGATCATTTATTCATGAAGGCATTAAAGCTGATGTATGACTCGCTCGGGATCCCCGCCTTGATTCCCCAAACAAAATCAAAAGCACGTCATCAGCAAATTTATTAGCCCTTGGTGCAGTCCCCAGAATTAGCCTCTGGGGAACTGTAGCCACGGTGCAAATTTGACTGGCTTCTAATACAAGAGTAAACTGGAGATCTGTCAGCCTGAATTGTCCTCAGAGACAGGCAGCCAGATGGGCAAATGTTAAAGATATTTTAAGAGATTTCATGTTACACTGACCCTTCATTAAGCCACAGGATGGGAGAACCTACCCGTGGGGGACAGCTTAATTTTGAAGAAGAATCCTTCCACGCAGACACATACGTCTGCCTGCCTGCCTGCCTGCCTGCCCGCCCACTCACCCACTATCCATCCATCCTTATCACCCATCCCCTTCCACTTTGACTGAATGACTGTAACTTTGTCACTTGTATTCTTACAATTTACATTGACTGTTTCCTAGTATGATTTGATTGTTGATTATATGCTATGACTATCATTAAATGTTGTACTTTATGATTCTGGACTCTTCATGAATGTATCTTTTCTTTTATGTACAATGAAAGCATTTGCACCAAGACAAATTCCTTGTGTAACCAATCATACTTGGCCAATAAATAATTCTATTTTATTCTGTTCTGTTCTGTTCTGTTCTGTTCTATTCTATTCTATTCTATCTCGGGCTGCCACAAAGAGAAGGGAATCAAACTATTCTCTCACTAATACCCTCCTTTTCTTTTTGACCAGACTGACAGTGCTTCTTAGAAGCTTTTTGATGATAAGTCCAATATTTCTGGTTTACACTGTACACAGGGTTCCTCCTTCAGAGGTGAGCCCAATCCAACATAAAAATCAAACAGGTCCTGAGGTGCGAAAGATGACTAGTTACCTTATACCAGCTGCATCCCACAACCATGGCTGTTTGAGTGGTGATTTGGAGGGTTCTCTCCACCCCACCCCAAGTCACAACCATCTTTCTCCATTTCAAAGTAGCTCTACCCGGTGACAAAGTGCCTATCTGTTTCTTTTCCATTACTTACTGCTTCCGTCAGCCTCTCCTTCTTTCCCAACCTTCAACACCAATTTCACAGCAAGTTGATCCCATCATTTGAGGCCTTTTCTAGGCCTGTTAATCACCCTCCCTGCACTGCACAGTCTCTGGCCTTGGCCGGGCCCATCTGGGTCACCAGTGAGACTCCCAACCCTGGCTTGGATATTGCAACAATTGGCATTTGCTTTTTTAGCCTGAGTCTCTTGGGTTGGCAGTGACCAAGTGATCAATTGGTTGGAAAAGAGAAAGGGAAGAGAGAGGGGTGCTAGATAAGACATTATTAGATTAGAATGGATTTGTTGGATTAGATGACACAGATGGATGGACCAATAGAGAATGATATAAAGAGAGAGATAAGAAGGGAGGGAGAAGATAGATAAATAAGAGAGATAGAAATAGAGATGGGGAGGGGGAGAGAAGGAGAAAGAAAGAGAAAGAAAAAAAGGAAGGGAGAGATTGATATAGTGGTGGAGGTGGAAATGATAGAGATAGAGAGATATATAGAGTGTGTAGGGAGGGAGAGAGAGAGAGAGAGAGAAACAGAGAGAGTGTCAGGATTCCGGCAGTTAAACCCAATTAAATCATGAGTCTCGAGCTAAACTTCCAAAACTTCAAAAGGATTTGTTGGAAGTTAACATGTCCGGCCCTGCCTGGGTGTATCATAATTCATATTCTCCAATGAGACACATCCATAGCCAAGAGTCATCAATCATGTTCTCCAGTTAAATATCTGTGCAGCAGAAACTCCAGTCACCTAGTTACTATCTTTGAAAAACTATTTAAGGAATGCAGTTTCGACTTCCCAGCTGATGCACTACTCTTTCAAACCCCTTTTCCCCCTCCCTTTCTCTTGGCAGCTCTTAAAAAGACCATAGAAATATTTTATGAGTTGACAGAGAGAGAAGTTCTGACCCAAACACACCAGAGGACTGGAGGTAGATGCCACAATGAAAACTGGTGCCTCCTCACACACAGTTATCCACCCCAGACATGGATCAAATGGAATCAGCTTTTGGGTAGCTCCCATACATCTTAATGGGAATCCTATCAGACCATCCGAAGTAGCCAGGCACAGAAGAGCACCATGGGTTCATACGTATCCATTGATCTGAGGCAGGTAAGCCTTGGAAAAAAAAAACCTTCAGAGATATCTGAGATCGACAGTCTTCTCTCAAAGCTAATGACACAACCCCTTGATATCTGAGCATGGCCAGACCTACAACTGGACTCAAGATTTATTCTTCCCCATGATAGTCATTTTGTTTGTCCGTAGAACTTTTCTCAAACAGCCTCATATGTAAATGGTAGGATATTTAACCCGGTCATACTGAGTGCACTTTTAGCCACAGTTTGTAACATACCCTCTGATTTACAACTCTCCCTGACTGATCCATGCAACACACTAAACCAAAGGCCAAACATATGTTTGACTTGATATAATACCAGAACACCAAAGTCCCCAAGATTCAGTTGACCTCCATCTCTCCCAACCAGCCTTTCAGAAAACACCAAGGCCACGGATGTCCTCTGAAGCAGGAGTGTTGGATAGTCAGCAGGGAACTACATGCTTGTGGTTCTGAGTTTACTATAGATTGGTTTTGGCCTCGGCCATCTATAGGTGTTTTTTTACACTGTCTTGATCAGAATTCTCCAAACTTGGCAACTTTAAGACTTGTGAACTTCAACTCCCAGGGAGTTGAAGTCCAAAAGTGTTAAAGTTGCCAAGTTTGGGGACTCTTGATCTTGATATTATTTTGGGTTGTGTTTTTCTATGTCTCATGTTGCCCTGGCAAGATGGCCAGCCCTACAAATGAATCACTCAGACAAACAGGGAAATGCTCTCTTCTTGTTTAAAGTGGTTGTGGGAAGGAATGGCTAAGTATAGGGGGCGAATTCTTCCTTTCTTCCCCACCTCCCTAATTGCATTTGGTGCAGCCTCCCAAACTAACTCATTTCTAATTTGGGAACTGTACTGAGAGAAAGAAAGAGAAAGATTTGGGCGTCAAGCCAGGATATATTTATTTGTATCTTGCTTCTCTCTATTATTTGTAAACCTTTACATTTATTTCTATAACACTTCAGTTCTTTATACCTGAAGAGCAAAACACTCTAATTAAAAACTCCATAATGAAAAAAATTGACTTTCCAAGCAAATGTACATCAGCAATCCTTGACTTAAAATTGGTTGCTGAGAGACTGAAGATACAACGGAGTTTAAAAAAAAAGAGAGAGAGAGAGAGAGAGAGATTTATGATCCAGTCCTGATAGCCAGCCCTCCTTTACTCCTTTGATGGATACATGATTGTATTTTGGGCATTTGGTAACATTCCCACATTTAATGGCCATTTGCAGCATCCTGCGGTTTTTGACTGATGTTTCGTTCCAGGTTCCAGCAAAACAAAAAACAAAAACAAAAAAACCCCATTGGATTCACTTAGCAACTACAGTTTCTGTTTAGTGACCATGGTTTCTCTCAATGACATGGATTCACAACCACTTCAAATCATTTCAAAAAATCATAAAATAAAATGTTTTACAGGTGGCATTTACCCCCAGCAAGACTGGCAAAGATGTTTAAAAACATGTCCACTAAATGTTGGAAATGTAACCAGATACTGGGCACATATTATCATAGGTGGTGGACATGTCCAAAGGCAAAAAGAAAAAATGGATGAAAATACATACATAGTTAGAAATTTTTTAAAGCAACACAAAGACTATAAGCCAGAAATATTTCTGTTAGGTATAGTACCAGAAAAATACCATAAAGGGAATATATATATTTAATATTACACATCTTAATGGCAGCAAGAATTGCATATGCACAGCATTGGAAAAATGAGGAACCTCCCATAGAAGATGTAATTAAAAAAAAATATTAGATTGTGCAGAAATGGCAAGATAAAAGATAAAGAAGATACAGAATACTTTCAACCATGGGATTTGTTTTATCAATGGTTGAATAATAGAAGTAGAAATTAGAAATTGGAAAAATACTGTTATGTATGTTTCATGTTTAACATATTATTATATTATATATTATTATGTAACCAAATTAACCCAGACAGTACACTGTTCATTAAGCCTCTTTCCCACTGCACCAATGGATGCAAAGAGGATGTAAAACATTAAAAAAAGCTTGCCATCCATTGGAAAACGCAATGCATCCGTTGTGTACTCACTGCATACATGTTTCATACGCTCTATCCTTTGAGCATCCATCCACTGAAATTTCATCCGTGCAAGAAGTTTTGAGCTGCACAAAACTTTGTGAACAGATGAACTTTCCGGTGTGTGCGATGTAAATCCACGACATCCGAGCAACAAACGTTCTATGTCCGTTTATCATCCGTTAAACGTCCGCTGTATCCTCTCTGCATCCTCTGGTCATCCCCTCAACTCACATCCACTGCAGCTGAAAACAGAAAGAGGGAGGAAACAAAAGGTACACGGAACGTCTACACAGCGTTAGTAGCACGGAAATAGAAAGGATGCGCAGTGAACGGTTTGCATCCTATATACATCCTCTAGGCTTCCTATGAACATCCGTTTAACATCCCCACTACTACTACCCACGTCCGTTCTTTTCCTTTCTTTTCTGTTCTGTTTATGCCACTTTTTGGAGCGGGTGACAATGGATGGAACCATCCCCGAAAATTTGCTCGCCCGCTGTGTCCTTTATGTATACGTTTTGCGTCCATCGGCCAGTGGGACAGGGCCTTAAAGTACTTAAAATATGTTAAAGAAAATAAATAAATTGTTTTTAAAAAATCATAAAGTCAGGTCGATCACATGATGTTTCACTTAACAACCAGCATGACTTAACTACAGGTATAACCTTAAATTACCTGCAGACAGCCATGCCTTTGAAATAATCCTTCCCATGTAATACTCTACCAGCAGATATAAGGTATATGCATCTTGTGTTCTTAAAGCTCAGGAATGCTTAAAACCTGGTTTTTCTAAAGAGAATTTGAGACCATGAAGCAATGAGTAGATGGCAGATAGTCCTTGAGTTGCCACCACAATTGAGCACAAAATTTATGTTGCTAAGTCAGACAGTTTTTAAGTGAGCTTTCCCCATTTTGCAACCTTTCTTGCCACCATTGTGGAGCGAATCACTGCAGTAGTAAGTTAGTACCAGGTTGTTAAGTAAATAAATCTGGATTCCCCATCGACTTTGCTCATCAGGAGGTCACAAAAGTGGATCACATGAGCCTAGGACACTGCAACAGTCATAAATGTGAACCAGTTGCTGAATATCTGGATTTGGATCATGTGACCATGGGGAAGCTGCAATGATTCTAAATGTGAAAAAGAATCATAAGACACTTTTTTTTCAGTGTCATTGGAGCTTTGGATGGTCACTAAATGAATTGTTGTAAGTGGAGTAGTATCTTTATTAAGAGGGGGGACTCCTGGGTGTGTATATTAGAAAGTTAAGATCATCATCATCATCTTCTTTTAATAACCTCATAATCCCTTGTGGGTTGGGGTCTGGGCACTTGAATGGAGCTAGCAGAGTGCTGAATGGCCGGATGCCTTTCCCTGTCGCCAATGCGGAGTTTTGTTCAGCAGATATAATCTCAGTGTGCCCAGAGAGAGAAATATCTGCCTCTAGCTAGGATCAAACTCACAGCCTCCTGATTGTGAGGCGAGAGCTTCCACCTCTAGGCCACCACATCATTCCATCAGAAAGTCAAGATGATGCATATGAAAAGAGGCAGGGCTTTGATCACATGTTGCAGCTTGATTTCTTTGATATTCTCTCTTCCCCCCCCCCCAACCAGTAGACCCCCCTTGCAGCTTCTCATGTTGGGTGAAGGTAACAGACTTAGTGAATCTAGTGAACACATCTTGTAACGGTTTTTGAGAATCACCTCAGGAGAAAGAAAGAAGAGCTGCAAACAAGACAACGGTCAGATAAGAAGCAGCCCTTAGCCTGCAAAGGAATATAGCACTTAGACTTATATACCATTCTCTAAGCAGTTTACAGAATCAGCCTATTGCCCCCAGCAATTTGGGTCCTCATTTTACCCACCTCGGAAGGATGGAAGACTGAGTCAACCTTGAACCTGGTGGGATTCGATCTACAAAATTGCAGTAGGAGTAGCTTGCACTACTCCACCCTAACCGCTGCGCCACCAAGGCTTCTATGGGCATGACGAGCATCTCAGAAGGAACCCTTCCCTAGTTTCTTGGGCTGTAAAGGTGATGTACGAGATATGTACTTTCAGGCCTGCAAGGTTTTGTTAATGTCATATTACAGTAAAGTTGAATTAGCTCATTAGCTTCTTACCTGGAAGGCTGACCTTGCAAAATCAGCCCCTCTTCTTCTATCACTTTTCCTTTCCAAAATGTGTCCTTTTTGAAAACAATAGCAAAAAGCCCAGACTAAGGATCTCTATGCACTAACATTTATTTTCCTCCCATTAAAGGAAGGGGGGAAAAAAAATCTTAATTTACCATTCCTCTCCCGTCTTACCAGCCTCCACAAAGGCTTCACCATTAGACCTCACTTCTCCCTGCCAATTAAATTATCCGGCTGCTGTAGACATTATGGGTTCTAAATTTTTATTTTCCTTCGGAAATTGCCCTGTAATCTGCTTTGCAATTGCCGTGGTATTAATTATGTAAATTGGATGCAAATGATTGCAGGTTGGGGGTGGGGGTGGGGGTGGGGGTGGAATGTCAAAGAATCCGAAAGGCTGGGAGCGGGGACAATGAGAAGGCAGGCCTTGTGCGAGGTCCTTCCGTTTCGTGAAAGAGCCAGGCGTAGGCCATGCAAAGAGAGAAAAAAATGATACAGCCTTGCAGGATCCAATCTGAGTCAGTCACCAGGACCAGTGCAGAGGTGGTATTCAGCTGGTTCAGACCAGTTCTGGAGAACCAGTAGCGGAAATTTGGAGTAGTTTGGAGAACCAGCCAATGCCGCCTCTGACTGGCCCCACCCCCATCTATTCTCCGCCTCCCAAGTCCCAGCTGATCGGGTGGGCTTTCTTTGGTTGCCCTGCAGAGAAGAACGGAACTGGAAAGCAGGATAGTGGGGTGGGAAAGGAATAGGGATTCTACAGTATCCTTCCCCTGCCACGCCCATCAAGCCATGCCCACAGAACTGGTAGTAAACATTTTTTAATCCCATCACTGGACCAGTGGCTTGCTCTTCCAAGCTTTCAAATTCGTACTGGAGCCCATCTTCAGGGAAGTTCTCTCCAGCAGAGTGTGTGCTTTGGGTGTGGTATCTATACGGAGCCTGTAAGTAGGTGGCTTTTTAGATGTTCATTGAGGTTTTGATGCTTGGCTATTCGGTTGCTGCCTGTTGTTTATGTCTGCTGCCAAGCCATCACCTCCTAAGTATTTGATAAGCCGTTGGTAAATCAGCACTCTTGTTGACTGACGAGGGAGGAGGCCAGTTTCCCAGACTTCAGTCACTTCCCTGGCTGTTTTTGTGCCTGCTTGTCCAACAATCTAAGTAGCTGCAAAATTAAATGTATGTCCTTTTTTGTTGCAGTGTGAGGCTACTGATGATTTTGGGTCCTCTCACTTGTGTTCTTGCTTTTTCTTCTATTCTGTAACCAACTGACCTCTAAAAAAATATTGCAGGCAATAAAATTGACCTTCTAATGATAAGGCTCTTCTCTCTCTCTCTCTCTCTCTCTTTCTCTCTGTGCGTGTGCGTGTGTGTGTGTGTGTGTGTGTGTATGCGCAAAAGACATATCCAGGGCAGGATTAATCCTGAAACACAGGTGGACTCTTCAACAGGCCTGTTGTCTGTTGGGAAATAGCGGGAATAATAAGACAAAGGATGGGATATAAATCTAAGGTAAGGCTGGAAGTCCTTAATTACTTTTTAAAGCAGTGGGATTGAATGCAGATGGTACAGCTTCCTTAACATTCCTTTCACCGTTTCTCCAGATAAAAAGAAAAAGAAAAAAGGACTGATTCCTGGACTCAGGTTGAGATCTTGTGTCATTTAGGTTGAAAAGTTCAACCTGCAGTCAATTTAAATCCCATTATTGAGAGGGAGAAATGATTCATTCCAATAGAATGTGTGGAAGTGGACCATTGAAATATCTTGGGTGCAAACAATGAATGGCCATCACCATTGATATATTTGCAGGTAGTCCTCAATTTACAATAGTTCATTTAGTGACCATTCAAAGTTACAACAGCACTGAAAAATGTGACTTATGACCATTTTTCACACTTATGACCATTGCAGCATCCATATGGTTCATGTGATCAAAATTTTAAGGTGACCAACTTTTTTATAATGAAAAGGAGGACACAAATAAATTGAAGAAAAAAAAACAAAGCCACTTGCACGGCGCACTCTTGCATGCAGCACATTCTCTCAAAACTCTTCTGTGTGGAGTGCATAATTGTGTCTCGATGCACTGTACCGAACCTTGACGAATTGTCATGCCAAATACAAATACGTCACATCACACACAACGGATAGGATCAATATCAATCAAATACGGAGATTTATAGATTAGTCTTCAAATATCAAAAAGGAGGACATGTAGGAGGACACTTTTCGAACTTACGAAAGGAGGACTGTCCTCCCTAAAGGAGGACAGTCGGTCACCTTAAAAATGTGAGCACTTAGACCACTGACTCATGTTTACGATGGTTGCAGTGTCCCGGAGTCATGTGTGATCCCCTTGTGTGACCTTCTGAATAAGCAAAGTCAACAGGAGAGCCAGATTTACTGAACAACCATGTTACTAAGCTAAAAAAGTGCAGTCAAGAAAGGTCGTAAAACAGGGGAAACTCACTTAATAAATGTCAGAAACATAATATTGGGACTCAGTTGTAATTGTAAATTGAGGACTACTTGTATTTGTTCAATTTATAACCGTCCCACCTTTAGAGTCCCACCTTAGGCAGGAATCCAGCTAGGTCAGGGGTGTCAAACTCGATTGAGGGCCAGATCAGGGTTGTGTTTGATCTCGGGAAGGAGGCCATGGCCGGGGGGGGGGAGCGTGGCCAGCTTGACATCACTCATCGAGGCTCTGTTTTTAGCCAAGACAGCCTCCTACGGCCCTTTGCCAGTGAAATGGAACTCAGGGAGGCTGCACATAGCCCTCCCAGGCTCCATTTTCAGCCACAACAGCCTCCTGCAGCCCTCCTTGAGCTCCGTTTTTGCAGGCACAGGCACTGAGGGCCAGGGGTCCTCGCTGTTTCTAGGGTGGTCCCACGGGCCAGATCTGAGCACCAGAGGTGGGATTCAGCAGGTTCTGACCAGTTCTGGAAAACCAGTAGCAGAAATTTTGAGGAGTTCAGAGAACCAGCAAATGCCGCTTCTGACTGTCCCCGCCAACCCCATCTATTTTCTGCCTCCCGAGTCCCAGCTGATCATTGGCTGGGTCTTCTTTGGTTACCCTGCACAGGAGAACGGAGCTGGAAAGCAGGTTAGTGGGGGTGGGGAGGGAATGGGGATTTTGCAGTATCCTTCCCCTGCCATGCCCACCAAGCCATGCCCACAGAACCAGTAGTAAAAAAAATTGAATCCCACCACTGGTCGTGGTCATGGTGGACGTTTGAGGCTCAATATGTGCTTTCTCCCTTCCCTTCTTTCTTTCCACAGTGCTCCCAGGCCTCCAGAACAGAGGTGGTATTCAGCAGGTTCTGACCAATTTTGGAAAACCGGTAATGGAAATTTTGAGTAGTTCAGAGAAGCGATAAATCCCACCTCTGACTGGAGATTTTACAGTATCCTTCCCCTGTCATGCCCACCAAGCCACACCCATAGAAGCAGCAGTAAAAAAAATTGAATCCCACCCCTGCTAAGCACCCTGAGGGCTGGATCCAGCACATGGGCCTTGAGTTTGATACTTCTGATCTAGGTGAACTTGGATTGGTCACTCTTTTTAGCCCTGAGAAGCAGAAGGCAATGCCAAAGCTCTTATGAAATCTTGGTAAGAAAATGGCAGAGGTTTGTTCAGATGGCATGCAGGCCAGGGTAGTATCATGGAAAAAGTGTCGTGTACATCGGCTGACTTTGTAGTGTTCTTGTGGGGATAAAATGCATTTGTCTGAAAAGGTAGTGCTCCACGTAGGAGGCCTCAACCTTCATGTAGCCAAGAAAGGACATAAACAACCCCACCATAGAAAGGGGATGTTCTTTCTGAACATATACAGCACGTTCCCTACTTCATGCAGAAAAGGGAGAGCCTGATACTCAGCTGTGTCAACTGAGCCTTGATTGCACCCGTCTTTCTAAACCGGCTCACCATCTCCCCAGTTTCCAGGAAATGCAAACAAACAGGATGGTTTCTTCTGCTTGCTCAGTCATTGCTAAGAAATCCCAGCAGCTTTGATGAACCCTTCCAGATGTTTCGTAAGCCATTGGTTCAAGGCTTTCCCCAGTGAGAGTTGGGAGTCTTCTAGGTTGGGTGTGATCCAGCCAGAGTCTGTCGGAGGAGGTCTATTTGGCATGCACGGAGCACATGGGTGGGGTGCATCAAGTCTCTTCCCCCCCCCCCCATAATTTTATTCTTTTCTTCTCTTTTGTAATTGTAGCTCAATCCCTCTGCATTTTATACAAGGGTGTCAAACTCAAGGCCCTGGGGGCTGGATCCATCCCACGGGGTGCTTAGATCTGGCCCATGGGGCCACCCTGGAAACAGCAAAGGACCGGTTCACAGTGCCTCTGTCAGTGAGCTTGGGGGGGAGGAAGGAGATTATAACGAGAGTGAGTCAGAGTCTGAGGGAAGTCCTGCCTTTAGCACTTGACCACCACAGGTGCCCTCTGTCATGCCCCCCTGCCATGCCGCCCCACCAGCCCTCCGAGGTCAAACATAACCCTGATGCAGCCCTCAATAAAATCAAGTTTGACACCCCTGATTTAATACATGGATATTCTGCTTCTAATTCAAAACCCTAAAAAAAAAAAAAAAATCTCTTCTGGTTTTCATTTCCCAACAATCCTGTGCAGTAATTAAGTTACTATTAAGGCGATGCCACTTTTTCTTTTGTTCACCTGTTGCTTGTGGACTAAACCCCAGCTGGTTGGTTTTACAGGAATGAAGCCATCGACCAAAGTTTATAAACCACAATAGGTGGGTTCTTGCAACATGTTAAGTCACATGGAAAGAAAGCATCGGATGGTTCTGCAATGATGAGTGAACCCTGTTCAAATGTGACTTCTCTAACAAAGTCACCAAATTAATTTCACACCTGAGTGGGGATCAGATCTTGGATTTCCAGAAGCCTAATCTAGCATGTCACTCTGCTGTTTAAATTGCCTACCCCAACTCCATCTGCAAGCAATAGGGCAGAATATCACAACTGACCCAGATCTGATTGATTTCAGCAGTCTATAGGTCTGGTTGGCTAACTATGATGTCATTTTGTATTATTTCAATGAAGGTCTAAAGCTTGGATAGAGCCAGATGTTGCTATCTATGGAGCCGAAGAACTGACAAGAACCAGGTTGTTGGTTGTTGTTGTTTTTTGTGCAATACTCTAGGCTAAAACCTGAGTGGTGCGGTGGCCTAAGGGTGAACCTCCCGCCTCACACCCCAGGAGGCTGTGGGTTCAATCCTAGGTAGAGGCAGATATTTCTCTCTCTGGGCACACTGAGATTATATCTGCTGAACAAAACTCTGCATTGGTGACAGGAAGGGCATCCGGCCAGTAAACACTCAAAATTCTATTCAGTTGCCCAGATTCCACCCTGCAAGGAAATATGTGTCATTAAAAGAAGATGATGACTCTGGGCTAAAACCTTTTAGATTTTGGTATATTCTGCTAAACCAGTTGACATCATTCTCGAGTATGTTATGTGAGCCCAGAAAATTGGGTGGAGTAATCACGTCATTGAATATGAGTAACATGGGTTGGTGGTTATGTTGTTGGTTTGAGCTCTGAGGTTGGTGATTCAATTCCAAATGTTTCGTCCCCATTTGAGGAGACATCTTCAGTGAGCTTTGGATTGTGCTTGTCTGTGAGGGGTGGGAGCAAAGGCCTTTAAATACCTTTATGAGTCCTGGTCTGATTTCAGCAACTACGGCCAGCCTGTCATGCCCCTGTTGGAATCTGATTCCGATGAGGAGGTCGAGCAGTTGACAGGGAGTGGAAGTGTGGCTCCAGTGGCTGTAGAGGAAACTAGGGAAAGGTACAGTCCAGCTGGACATTCAAAGGAAGACCCAGGCCCACCCCCTCTTCATCCTAGGGCATGCTGGGAGAAACAGATAAGGGAGCAAAGTGAGTTATGAGGGTTAGGGTGGAGAAACGGCCCCTGATTCCCTTCATTAGCTGCAGCCGGGAAAACAGGATTTAAAAAGGGTGTTTGTGCACAGCATCTTGCTGGAAGCAAAGCGTGCATTATCTTTGTCAAGTCTTATCTGGGTTCTGGCATCCTCCCAACTGTGTGTGTTTCATTATCTTTTGAAGTCTGCAATTCCTTATCTCATTAATTAATGCAGCGTGGTTTGGGTTGGTTTTTATTTATAATTTATATGTACTTTGGGTTCAGACTGAATTTCTTCCCTTTAAAAACTGTTCTTGGGAGGGTTTTTTCTCCAGCTGATGATAGCTGGACATTGGGGGGCGAGCTGGAGGTATTAAAGGGACGTTACCTACTTTTGTGACTTTGTTGCTTTTGTGCCACACCCCTTTGGGTCATCACACAACCAATCACACAACCCAAAATCAGACTAGGACTCAGAAAGGTATTTAAAGGCCAGTGCTCCCCAGACAAGCACAATCCAAAGTGCACTGAAGATTTCTCCTTCAGTGGGGATGAAATGTTTGCAAATGAATCACCAAGCTTGGAGCTCAAACCAACAACATGAGTAATCAAGGTTCAGACAACCCAAAGTCACCCTGGATGGGAAGCCTAAGATATGTTTTCCAGCAATACAGTATTTGAAGACTGTGTTTTGACCTCAGTAGGTAAAATAGAATACAAGTAATCCTCAACTTATAACCACAAGTGGAACTAAAATTTCCATTGCTAAGAAAGTCTGTTAAATGAGACTCTTCTGATTTTACAATTTTTTAAATTGTTATTATTGATGTTATGGGAATTGTGCAGCTATTCAGTGAATCATGCATTCATTGACTTTGCTTGTTGGAAGCAAGCTGGGAAAGTCAGAAATGGTAATCACACGACCCTGAGACACTAACTATTTGTAAATATGTTGTAGTTGCAAGTGCCTGATTTTTGATCATGTGACTGTGAGAAAGTTGCAATGTTCCAAAGGTCATTTTTTTCAGGAGGCAACTGGACTTTCTAGTTTTTCTTTGAAGACATTTTGCTTTTCATCCAAGAAGCTTCTTTAGCTCTGACTAAATGGTGGGGAATAGAAGGATTTATATTCCTTGCAGACAGCTGGTCATTTGCATTCTTTTGGATAATCGTTGAGGCCACTTGGAGGTCAGGGTCCCTGAGTGGTGCAAATGGGTGTGGAGCCTTCTTGGAACTGCTGAAAGGACTGTGTTGTAGACAAGAGATAGACGATGTTATATCCCTCCCCCTCTGTTGAGACAGGACTGCTCAGTTTTGACATAGATGGCCTCTTTGACCCCTCTTTCAAACCAATGGTCCTTTCTGTCCAAAATGTGGACTTTGCTGTCTTCAAAAGAGCGGCCTTTATCTTTCAAGTGCAAATGGACTGCTGAATCTTGTCCTGATGGCTTTGTTCTCCTATGTTATGCCATGCGCTTATGAAGTGGTTGTATTGTTTCACCAAGATACAGATCTACACATGTCTCCTTCCATTCCCCACCATCCAGTCAGAGCTGAAAAAGCTTCTCAGATGAAAACTGAAATGTCTTCAAAGAAAAAGCAGAAAGCCCAGTGGCCTCTTGAAAAAGCACCTTTGGGACAACCTTGACCTGGAGGGCTGAGAATCTCCATAGATACTGCAACGGTTGCAAGTATGAGGACTGATCATAAATCATTTTTTTGGTGCTGTTGTAATTTTGAATGGTCACTAAATGAATGACCATTGGTAGTAAGCAGGGGCAGGATTTAAAAATCCCAGCAACTGGTTCGCTACCTGGTTGCTGGGTGGGCATGGCCATGGTATGCCCATGGCATGGCCGGAACTTCCATGAGGGCCATTTTTGCCTTTCCCAGGGTCCGGTGACTTCCCTCAGGTCTCTGGGAGGGTGAAAACAGTCTCCCTCGGCCTCCAGAGGGCCTCCAGAAGCTGGGAACAGGCCCATTTCCGAACTTCTGGAATTTCTGGTTCAACCTGTTTTTCACCCTCCAAGAGCCTTTGTGCATATCCTGCACTTACCTGCATCCAAAACAAGATGTGTGGAGACTTCTGGGAGGGGTGGGGTAGGCAGGGCCAGCCAGTCAGCTCAACTACTGGTTCGATGAACCAGATGTAACATAGGGACTCTTAAATAAACAATTTATTCTCTTTTTAAAATTGCCCAGAGCTACAGGTATGTTGGTCAAAAAAGCCATGAATCCTCCCAAGTTAAAAAAAAACAGTCATTCCTCAAAGAATACCTGCTTTACAAAGCTGGTAAAGGTAAGTTTTTGAAATGGAACATCTATATTAAGTTCTTCTGTCTTCCCATCCCTACCCTGTTCCCCATTATATGTTCTCCATTACATGCACACAATGCTCGGGATAACCGCACCATAAGAAAATGCACTTGTCTGCATTCATAGCCATCTTTTCAAGTGAAATGGCTCCAGGTATCTCTGAAAGCCAATTAATTAGTTGACAAATGAGTGTCTAATCCAATTAAGACCCATTTTCCAGGGTGTAATGAAAAGGGTTTCAGTGCAGAGAGTGGTAGCAGTGGAGTTAATTTTTTAAATGGTCAATTTGGCCTCTAAACAGGAAAAAAATAATCATAACACCTTAAAAAGGATTTATTCACAAAATTGGTCACCCACCAACAAGAGGCAGCTGTTTATGAGAAGAACGGCACAGGGACACATATGTGAGATCTTCTGGAGTTGGAAACACAGGAATCAGTCCACAACTGATGTGGGGAACTGTGGAACATGTTTGCCCTCCAGGTTCCAGTTCAGATCAAAATGTGTGTGCCATTTTTGGACAGCGTTTGTGGTTTTACTGGGGGTGTAACTCACCAAAATATGGCTTAAGGTTTCCCGTGTGCTTGGAAACAGGGATGGGAAAGAATGGGAAGACTAGGGAATGGGGAAGGAATAGGCAAATAATTAAGGGAGGGTGGATTTTCGGGGAAAAAAAAAAAAAGCTTAATCCTGAAAAGGAGGAAAGGGTGCAAAAGAACCTAAAGTGGTGTAAGATCAGAGGTGGGATTCAGCAGGTTCTGACCAGTTCTGGAGAAATGATAGTGGAAATTTTGAGCAGTTCGGAGAACCAGCAAATACCATCTCTGACTGGCCCCACCCCCATCTGTTCTCTGCCTCCCATTGAGTCCCAACTGATTGGCTGGGTCTCCTTTGGTTGCCCTGCACAGGAGAACGGAACTGGAAAGCAGGTTAGTCGGGTGGGGAGGGAACGGGTATTTTGCAGTAACCCTCCCCCAGGACTGGGGAGGGAATGGAGATTTTACAGTACCCTTTCCCTGCCATGCCCACCAAGCCACGCCCACCAAGCCAAGCCGCACCCACAAAGTCACGCCAACAGAACCGGTAATAAATTTTTTAATCCCACCACTGTAGAGAAAAACTTCAACAGAACTTTGGACAAATAATTGAATCAGAATAGAGCTGGAAGAGATGTTGGAGGTCTTCTATGCCAAACTCCTGTTTAAGCAGGAGATCCTAGACTATTTCAGACAAGTGACTGTCCGATCTCTTCTTAAAAACCTCCAGTGATGAATCCTGCAACCATTCTTCATATGTTTTAGTCTCCAGGCCTTTAATCATTTTAGAATGGGGGACAGCGGCATTTGGGGGGTACAGAAAGTGGGGGCTCGGCTCAGCCAGGGTGGGCGAAAGCCACCCTTAGTCGCTCAAGACAGCGAGCCAGGCAGCATAGATCCTTTAACACAAGCTACTCTTGACGACTCAGCCTAAAATCTCTCTACTGATAAATGAGGCGTTTATTTAGTTTTGCCCCACTTTACGGACCTTCCTTGCCATCGTCGTTAGGTGAATCACTACAGTCGTTCAGTTGGGAACCCTGGTTGTTGAGGGGATCTGGCTTCCCCGTTGACTGAAGGCCAGAAAGTTGCAATTGGTGTGTATTTGCGACGTTCGCAGTGCTCGTTCTTTCAAGAACCTTGTTTTTCTACCACATCACGATACATAATACAGGTATTCCTTGACTTACAACAGTTCTGTAGGTCTCAATCTTGTCTACCTTGAAGAGCTGACAACAATCTTGAAAGGCTGTTGGATTTTCTTTGTTTCATCATAAAGCAAATAGAATAGAATAGAATTCTTTATTGGCCAAGTGTGATTGCACACATAAGGAATTTGTCTTGGTGCAAATGCTCTCAGTGCACATAAAAAGAAAAGATACATTCATCAATGTATATTCAGAATATTCAGGTACAGCACTTAATATTCAGGTACAGCACTTAATGATAATCATAGGGTACAATAAGCAATCAAATCATACTAGGAAACAGTCATAATCCTAAGGATACAAGCGACAAGGTTACAATCATACAGTCACAAGTAGGAGGAGATGGGTGATAAGGAGTGATGAGAAGATTAATAGTAATAGTAGTGCAGACATTGTAAATAGTTGGACAGTGTTGAGGGAATTATTTGTTTAGCAGGGTAATGGCATTCAGGAAAAAACTCTCCTTATGTCTAGTTGTTCTGGTGTGCATTGCTCTATAGCAGTGGTCCCCAATCTTTTTTGTACCAGGGACCAGTTTCATGCAGAAACACTTTTTCAAGGACCGGCAAAATCAATTCTTCCTCAATAGTAAAGGGCTTCTTTATTATTTCTTTATTAAAAAACATATTTTTATATATATTTTAATCACGATTATTCATTATTTGCGGCCCGGTACAAAATGATCCACGGACCGGTACCGGTCTGGGGCCTGGTGGTTGGGGACCCCTGCTCTATAGTATTGTTTTGAAGGTAGGAGTTGAAACAGTTTATGTCCAGGATGTGAGGGGTCTGTAAATATTTTCACAGCCCTCTCTTTGACTCGTGCAGTGTACAGGTCTTCGATGGAAGGCAGGTGGGTAGTAATTGTTTTTTCTGCAGTCCTCTGAAGTCTGTGTCTGTCCTGTTGGGTTGCAGAACCAAACCAGACAGTTATAGAGGTGCAGATGACAGACTCAATAATTCCTCTGTAGAACTCTATCATGAGATGATACAATGAAATCAAGGCGGAATATTTTTGCATTTCCCCCCTCATTCTTTCCATTTTCTCGGAAGAGAGTAACCTTTCCCACCTTAACTGTTCACACATTTCTTTCTCCTCCCCATAGGCAGGGTGTCCACTCCTTCACGAGGGGCGATCTGTCCATATAGGCACTAATAAGCAGCTGTCCAGAACATCTGGTAAATTAGGGTGCCAACGTTCCAGGCAAAACAAATACATTAAAAAATGATTTTATTTTTTATTTTTTTGTTGGCATAGGGAAGACACCTTAACTGCATGTTTTGTCTAAGGATGACAGTATCTGGCAGCTAATTTATAGCTACCCTGCCTGAAAACAAAACTAGGGATGACCCTCCCTCTCCTAGTCTATGCTTTTGAGCAATGACACTGCACTCTCCATTCATTCAAGACATTAGCATGATTACTGAATTGATCCGTGTTCTGAGCTTGTTCCAGTAGTGTGGATGATAAATTAACCAGATGGGTTGGCCAATACACTGAGCCATCCAACAAAAACCACCAAGATAATAAAGCAGGGGTCACAGGCCAGCATGGTACAATGGTCAAGATATTAAGGGAAGAGTAGAGTGACCTAAGTTCTAGTCATTTCACTCATAAAGGCATTTAGGGGGTGGGTTAAGGCCAGTTCCCCTCTATCAACTGAAGAGCCAAAGTTATATACAAGTAGTCCTGACTAACAACCGGGAGCTGACCTTGAAGGAAACAGGTAAGAACCAGGGGTGGGATTCTCCCAGTGTAACAACTGGTTCGCTAATCGTGCATGCACAGCTATTGCAATTACTTATCTTCAATGTTACTTCAGGAAAGTAACACAGCTGAAGTGCGGTGTTGTGGTCCTCAGGCAGCCTGTGCAGATGGCAGCAGAGTCAGACAGTGGGGAGGAACATGGACCAGTCTGGGAGGTCTTGGAGGAGGGTCCTGTGTCCAATACAGAGATGGGGCCAGGGGAATCTGGAAGTTATATGCTGATTCCAGAGCCTCCAGAATCTGACAGCAGTGAAGCAGAGGAACAAAGGGAGCCTGTTCCCAGTGCGTGCATACGCAGAGCTGCCAGAAGGCAAGAACAGTTAAGACAAAAGGGGTGACTCAGGAGTAAGGCTTGGAGGTGATTGGCCTTCCAATAAGACAGAAAGGAGGAGTAAAAGGACATGACCCTTTGCAGGAAGCAACTTTGGTCAGTGAAAGCTGCAGCTCTCTGTTGAATTTGTGTTCTGTTTGGCCTTGTATAACTAATTGGATATTCAGTTGTTGGCAGCATTTCAAGGAAGATAAAGGTGAGTGCTTATCAGTCTTATCCTGAAGGACTTTGGCAGACTTCCATGGGACTATTTACAAACTGTTTGAGACTCATTACGGGCTGTGAATGACTAAAATTCATAGCCGTTGAAATAAAGAAAAAAAGGGTTCGGGACTAACGTGTGTTTGTTAGTGTCTCCATCAGCCTTGGTCAGAACACATGCCAATATGCTCTGCTGCATGAATCACCTGAGCAGATATAGGCGAGTATAGTGCAGTGGCAGACCAACATTATCGTTAGATCAAACTGGTTCAGAGCCAGCTGATCATTGCAGCAAGAGGTTCACCTGAATTGGTCCAAACCGGGAGAATCCCACCTCTGGTAAGAACCATTATGAGGGATTCCTTGAATCACAACCATTCACTTAGAGATGGTTTGAACTGTTTGAAGCATCTGAAATGTTGATCCTGTGATCCTGGGGATGCTTCAATGGCCCTAAAGTGTAAAAAAATGGTCATAACTTAAGTCACTTTTTTCACTATAGCTTTGAACAGTCACTAAAGGAATGGTTGTCAGTCAAGGACCATCTGTATTCTTCCGCGTTTACAGAACCAACCTGAGACCCTTTCAAGGCCAAAAGCATTGGCAGCCCCTACGTGTGAATAGGGATGGACAGCTGGTTTGCAAAATGTTTATTGATTTGTTTTGTAGAACAGCTCTGTTTCTATAGTCTGATTTGCAAAAAACAAGCAGAGGAAGATTGGCTGAAGGTAAATATTATCGCTCACTAAGCGATAGTGATTAAACTCCCTTTACAGGTTTAAAGATGATTAAATCAACAGTTGTTAAACCTAGATACAATTATTAAGGTGCTCAAGTGCATATATTTCATTGAGCTCTTTTACTTCCAGACAGGTTGAAGTTATCGCCTGATTTGCATAAACCCATTATTCTTTTGCCACAGTGACTAGACTCCCACAACATACCTAAGCCAACTTGAAAGCCAACTGCAATCAAACCACAGTTTAGTGTGGCACAGCGCAATGGTCCAGGCTCAAGACACAGCAATCAGCTCTTTTGTCTTTATTGGGACAACAGCGGTCACCTTGCTTTTTCAAAAAGGACCTCCCTCCCAAAACCTTCTGGATTTGTGTGTGTGTGTGTGTGTGTGTGTGTGTGTGTGTTTTCATGCAGTAAGAAGGAAGACAATGTATACAGAAGCAAGGAAAATCCCCCCCCCCCCACCTTCCAACATTGTGGTTGTTTATCTGTTGTGTAATTTTAATTCAGGAAGATACAGAGAGCTTTTAATATTCTAGCAGTATATTCCCTTCTGAACATGCAGAGGCTGATATCCAGCTAATCTTTGTTTCAGACTTCAGATCTTTCATGCATTTGTCTGCTTTTAAAAAGTCATCCAACCCAGTAACCCTGCTGGCCGTATTTGGCAGCGAGCGATGTATTTTACAGGGAGTGGATTCTGGCAGGGTTCTTGTTTCCCAACCTCCCAAGCTGGGGAAAGTGAATATTCAATCTTGAAACATTGTAGGACAGGGGTGTCAAACTCGATTGCATTGAGGGCCGCGTCAGGGTTGTGTTTGACCTGGGAGGGGTGGTGGTGGTGCAGGAGGCATGGCCAGCTCAATGTCAGTCATCGAGGCTCTATTTTCGGCCATGATGGACCTTCAGGGCTCCGTATTCAGCTGCGATGGCCTCCTCTGCCAGCAAAAACGGAGCTCAGGGAGGCTGTGCACAGCCCACCTGGGGTCTGTTTTCGGCTGCGATGGCCTCCTGCAGACCTCTGCCAGTGAAAAGGGAGCTTGGGAGGGCTCCCAAGCTTCTCTTTTGCTCCCAAGTTCCCATTTTGCTGGCAGAGGCACTTCGCTGTTTCCAGGACAGTCCCCCGGGCCAGATCTAAGCATCCTGAGGTCTGGATCCAGCTGCTGGGCTTTGAGTTTGAAACCTCTGCTGTAGGATCTCCCTCAAGTTGTGCTCAACTTGTGGTCACTACATAGGCATGGCTCCTAAAACTAAGAAAGATATGTTGATATTTCTTGTCAGCGGTTTCTGTTATTGTTCCTCACTTATAGACAGACATCTTTTCAAACTAAAGGAAGGGTAGGAAAACTATGATTTTTGGGGGCATACTTCAACTCCCAGAATTCCTGAGCCAGCCATGGATTCTGGGAGTTGAAGTCCACAAGTTATCAAAGAGACTCTAGTTCCTCACTTCTGAACTAAAGCAAAATACTTCTATAGTTAAAGATACATTCTCAGAACTTCTAATTCCAAGTATGATTTGATTGCTTATGAGTAACCTATGGCTATCACTAAGTGTTGTATCTTATGATTCTTTTTCTTTTTTTTAATTTTTATTGGTTTTCACAAATTGTTTTGTGCTTCCATTTCATAGTCTTCAATTACAATTACATTGTATATACTCTCATATTTTCTTTTTTTATATATATAAATAAATTTTATTGATTTTTCAATTAAAACAAATCGCCAACACGTACACAAATGAAAGAAAAGAGGAGAAAAAAGGAGTAGAAAAAAGAAAAAAAAGATAGAAAACAATTAAAAACATTCTCATTTTCAACAGTTTGTAAGATTTTTTCTTTTTCCCTTCCTTAATTTATGCCGTATACACACACCTAATCCTTACATATATCTGTATATCACTCCTATGAATTTGTCCTATTCTCTTTTGCCTTATAGTGTAAAGTCTATCTTTGGTCTAACCATTTATACCAGCAGTTCCAGCTATTGTAGTATATTGAGGTGTCTTTATTTTTTAATGCCAGGGTTAATTTGGCCATTTCTGCACAGCTTGAAATTATTTGAGTGATCATCTCCTCTGATGGAATATGAGGCTGCTTCCAACATTGGGCAAAAGCTAATCTGACTGCTGTTAAAATGTGTATTGTTATGTATTTCATTTTTTTTGGTATTTGTTTATCAAAAATCCCAAACAGAAAGGACTCTGGTTTGTACTCGATCTGTTCTTTTGTTATTTCTACCAGCCAATTTCTAATTTTCTGCCAATATTTTTGGGCTTCTGTACAGAACCACCACATATGAAAAAAAAGTTCCCTCTTTTTTTTTTTACATTTCCAGCATTTTGGACTCATATGGGGGCGCATCTTCGCTAATCTTGAAGGGGGAAGGTGCCATCTATAAAACATTTTATGGGCATTTTCTTTATATGCTGCCAATTTTGTATTCTTATTATTTCTACCCCAGACCTTTTCCCATTCTATTAAATGCTACGTCCTACATTCCTACTCCAGGCTATCATATTCCCTTTAACAATTTCTTATTCTAATTCTACTTCTAATAAATAATTATAAAATTTTGTTATATTTATTTTGCCTGATCCTAATAAAATTTTATCTATTTATCTAAACTCCTTGTGCGCCCAATCACACTTGGCCAATGAAGAATTCTATTCTATTCTGTTCTATTCTGTTCTATTCTATTCTATTCTATTCTATTCTATTCTGTTCTGTTCTGTTCTGTTCTGTTCTGTTCTGTTCTATTCTAATTCTAATTCTAATTCTATTCAAAGATACATTCTGAGAACTTCTGAGGAGGAGGTGCTTTGACCCTCTTCCTCCCAATCAAACTGTCCAAACTTCTCTGTCGCTTGGTCCTCTGGAATGCAGCTCCTCCTACCTGGGAATCCAGACTACATTCCACGACATGACATCCTGAGAACTGTCTTGGCAAGAATGCAAAAACACGTCGCTTTTTCTTTCTTCTGGGGGCCTTTTCCAACTTCTTAGTCTAGACTATAATCTTGCAGACCTTCCCTCTGAATGTTAATCAGGTTTGATTCAATTTAGCCTTTTTGAGATTGGTCAGAGCAGAGACATTCATAAGCGAAAGGCAAAAAGTTAAGATAGCAGTCACAATTTGAAACCTGTTTTTGAACAAAATAGAATGGAATGGATGGAATGGGACAGAACAGAACAGAACAGAACAGAACAAGATAGAATAGAATAGAATAGAATAGAATAGAATAGAATAGAATAGAAT
>BLBF01000071.1:7125159-7146031 GCA_015471245.1 Laticauda colubrina
AGAAGAAGAAGAAGAAGAAGAAGAAGAAGAAGAAGAAGAAGAAGAAGAAGAAGAAGAAGAAGAAGAAGAAGAAGAAGAAGAAGAAGAAGAAGAAGAAGAAGAAACAAGTTTCAAATACAGCACCAGGTGAATTATAAAGCAGCATATTTCAAAAAAGGAAGAAAAAGAAAGAAAATGGAATTGGTATCCTTCAGTACAACTATTAGATGCAGAGATGGAGAAGGGGCCTGGAGAGAAGGGAGAGGATTCTAGAGCAGTGATCGATTTGGGTGAGGGCTAATATCAATTATGGAACCTGTTTACTAAACGTCTGTTAATTAGAATTGAGAATGTCGATGGGAATTACGGTCCTGTATAAATACCCAACCAAACATATGGCTTTGTTAGACTTAACAGGACAATTACAGCTGGCTCAATACAAATTAATAATTTATCCTTGAAATTATTTTTCTCCAAGGTTTAAGCAATGCTGCAAACAAATCCATGCATTGATATTGATGGGCCAAGAACCATCAGCTCACAAGCAGAGTGAGGAAGAGGCATACAAGCTCAGAATTCATTGGGGTATCCCAATCCTTGAGCAAGCATAGCAAGCAAGGAAAAAAGGATCTGAGTCTGGTTTGTGAAGTCTCTCTGGGCTTTCTGTATAAATATTTTTGACTACCATTAGAGGACCATCTAATTATTTCACAAAGTTCAGTTTTGTACCACCCTTCATTAAAGATTCCAGATTGATTTCCGAAATGAAAAACTAAGGATAATTACAATATGTTAAGCAATTGTGAAGTAGCGGTTGGAATACCAGGATAATCATATCCTAGTTAGTTCAACCCTTGGTGAGTCAAAACATTTTGCTGTCACTAAAAGGAGCAGTTATCCTTCTCCATGACATGAGTGCCCTCTAGATCTATGGACTTCAGTTTCTAAAATTCCTCTAATGTGGCTGATAATGAAAAATCTACAGTCTAGGCCAACCTAGCGAAGACATCTGAAAACTGACAATTTCTGAAAGCCTTCTTTTGGCAACACTTTTTTAGGGGGGGAAAGTTGCAGTGGTCGAATCCAAAGTAACAGCTGCTATCCTATCATTTCCAGTGCTTGGATCCATTTATAAAGGTGGATCTTTTCACAAGCTACTTCTAGAAACTGTAAATGTTCCTTTAGGGGCAGACCAGGAAATTTGACCATCAAGTTTAGTGTGGTCTATTTGGGAATCTAAGTTCTCAAATGTTGGCATGCTTTCCCATCATCTGTTCATTGAATCTGTGTTTTACAGGGTTTCAATGTGGGAATGCCAGTTTGTGTAGGAGGTATCTGGCAGTAGTGGATGAAGCTTGGCATATCTCACTACCTCTGAAAGAAAAGGAAAAAAGATGTCCTCATTGAATCTAACCATAGGTGGTTAAGCTGAGTTTCACTGATCTTTAGACCATCCTTACTGAATAAACCGGCTGTTAAAAGCTCAAGGATTGTATCAAAGGCAAAGTCCAGAAAAGTGAGTTCCCATGGATTGTGTGTAGGCTTCACCCAAAGGTGCCCAGTTCTTAAAATAAATAATTTTTTAAAAAATCATTTTATTTGCTGAAGTACAAAGTAAAGAAGAAAAACAGAAATGAAAATAAGATATATCACAACACTGTATAAAATACAATCCCATAAAAGGGTTTGTTAATCCATTAAGCCTTGACCATACATAGCTGTATTTTCCATCTTTTCGTTATATCTACAAAGGACCAGTTCAAAGGGCAAAAGTCCATATGTTTCTCTGGTCCACAATTTAATATATAGAGATGCACAATTCCAATTAAACTTTGAGGTGGGTGAAATTATCCAATTTAGTTTCTGCATTGACCTTTCCCACTTGTAATAGTGGGTTCCAAGACTGATCAAGATTCAGGAGATAGGGAGGTAAACATCCAGCAGAAAGGCTTCCTTCATTATCAGTGAGAAGTCTTGCCAATTTGTTGGGGCTTTTTGGGGGGCGGGGGGAGAGAGAAATTAATGTCACCTTTCCCTGATGTGCTTTGGGGCTTATTGCTTATAGAATCAATAAGTTTTATGTTAAGTTGCTTGAATTCTTCTACCCATATTCTATTCTCAGTAAATTTTGCTAAAGACTATGAGAATTTATGCTTGATTGGTTTTGGGACCACGGCTCCAAAATCCAAGTCACAATTTTTGGGAATGTGGCTCCAAGATACCTGCAAAAAAAAAAGAGAGAGTTAAAAATGTTTTCTCAACCCATGAGAAACTTTGCAGTGGTGATCTGGATTATCAGAGTCCTTCTAGAAGCTCTTTAACCACAATTGGTTGGTTAACTAAAGCTTCTGAATGGACCGGATCAGATATAGGCAGCCTGGATACTCAAATACAGTAGAATTTTTGTTTAGCTTCAGCTTTCATCGCAAATCTTACAGATCTTGAAGAGGGTTATATCCAGATGCCTTGGCAGCGGAGCAAACCGTATCTCACACAAGGGACTTGTATTTTTAAGAGTGGGAGGAAGGTGAAAGTAGAGGAAGGGGGGGGGTTTCTTGCAATGTCTAGAGTGCCCAGGATAATCAAGTGCCATATTTCACAGTGGAATTCTTCCTTTTGAGTAGGGGCAGTTCCTTGTGTTGACAAAATTATCTGAAACATTCCTCCTGCTGTTGGTGGCTTGGCAAGTGGA
Organism: Laticauda colubrina; assembly: GCA_015471245.1. Taxonomy (NCBI): domain Eukaryota; kingdom Metazoa; phylum Chordata; class Lepidosauria; order Squamata; family Elapidae; genus Laticauda; species Laticauda colubrina. The sequence continues at coordinate 7,127,831 of BLBF01000071.1, forward strand.
AGGCAAGCATGAAAATCAATGAGAATATCAGCGCCTGTGGTTTGAGAGACAACGGAACGGGACTGAGCAGAGATAGATCATTCTTGACAAGCATAGCTGGGTCAGATCCCCCCACCCCCACCCCTCCTTGTGCACTCTCAGGACTCTTACCTGCTACAATGGCTCTTAAATTTTGCTCCTTTGACAGCCATAGTTTCTAGTTTTTTTAAAATAATTATTGCAATTCTGTAAGAAGGTACCTGAAAGCCATCTTTCAAACAGCACTTAAACTTCTGAGCAAGTCTACCAACTCTGCCGTGCAGACAGGAAGCAGGAAATTTGTATTTATATACTTGTTTAGAAGGCCATTGTCTCTTAAGTGGTTGCCCTGCTTTGTAATGTGCTCTGCTTCTTTTCCACGATGCTTGCTTAGTTCTTATAGCAAAGTTATTGTTATATGATATAACCTGGGGTTATATCATATAACCTGAGAACCAGGAGTAATAACAATTAGACTTATATAACCACTTCACAGTGCTTTACAATCCTCTCTAAGCAGTTTAAACTTGAACCAGTCAGGATTGAACTGCTGGCAGTTGGCAGAATTAGCCAGCAATACTGCATTTTAACCACTGCGCCACCACAGCTCTTATCATAGCCATAGCACTTAGACTTATATACTGCTTTATAATTCTATATAATAATTATAAAAATATAATTTTATAATTATAAAAAGCGGTTTACAGAGTCAGCCTATTGCTTCCAATAATTTGGGTCCTCATTTTACCCACCTTGGAAGGATGGAAGGCTGAGTCAACCTGGAGTCGGTCAGGATCGAGCTGCTGGCAGTAGGCAGAATTATCCAGCAATACTGCATTCTAACTGCTCCATCACCACGGCTCTTAGTACCCTGTCCGGGGCTGGTTGGGATCCAGACTGCACAAGCAGTGGGTGAACGCATGAAGCTCCATTTGCGCAAGTGGTGGGCATGTGCATGAAACTGCCCCTACCTCCCCACCCACCCTTGCCACCGCTGCCGATTAATAGACCCACAACTGTTGGAGATCGCTGATGTAACCAATGATTGGTTTTCCAGGTGGTCTGCCACAGACCCTGACACGAGAGAGGAAGCTCATAGCCTGAGGTTTCCAACTGACTTTTGTGCCGAAGCAAAGGTTAAAATGTGAGCTTCCCGATACCTCATCCAGCATCTTAACCATTAGATCACGTTAGTTCTCATTATTTGCAAACATTAAACATGCTCATTTCTTCTGTCCCATTTTTTTAATGAAAATGTTCAAACTCATCCCTCATATTTGCATTTGGCATTCATTTCCCCACCCTCCACCCCCACCCTTAGGATTTGGCATATATGGTATTGTGGAATGATGCATGTATGATATTGTCGTCCTCAATTTACAACTATCCAAATCACGAGGGTGCTGCGATGGTCATAAGCACTAAGAACAGTTCTTGGTCACTTTTTTTTTAGCCATGGGATCAGTGGTGGGATTCAATTTTTTTTACTGTGGGCGTGGCTTGGTGGGCATGGCAGGATACTGCAAAATCCCCATTCCCTCCCCACCCCACTAACCTGCTTTCCAGCTCCATTCTCTTGTGCAGGGTAACCAAAGAAAACCCAGCCAATCAACTGGGACTCGGGAGGCAGAAAATAGATGGGGTTGGCGGGGCCAGTCAGAGGCGGGATTTGTCGGTTCTCGGAACTACTCCAAATTTCTGCTACCAGTTCTCCAGAACTGGTCAGAACCTGCTGAATGCCACCTCTTCATGAGATCTTCGAGGGATCACTAAATGATTGGTTGTAAGTTGGAGGCTACCTGTAGTGTAGAGCCGATGCCTAGGAATCAGGTTTGTGAGCGACCAGGATTTATCCCCCAGTAACATCAAGTAATTTAAAGTTCATTTATCATCTGCCATAATAGAATGGGAAAACAACCCCTCATGTGGAATTTATGCCAGGTGGGAGACATAGCTAGGCAATGCCACTCAAATTGATGGCTGTACCCTCTTCAGTCTAGGAGGAAAATAAAAGCATATGGACAGGAAATGTCAAGCAGTCCTGAAATTGGAATAGGAGTGGAGTTTGGCAGTGGAAGAGAAAAACAGAATAAGAGAGTTGGAAGGGACCTTGGAGGTCTTCTAGTCCAACCCCATGTTCTGGCAGGAATAGCAAGGAGGGAGGGAGGGAGGGAGAGGGAGAGATTTTTTCTCTAACAGAATAACAGAATTAGATGGGATCTTGGAGATCTTCTAATCTAACCCCTTGCTGAAGCAGGAAATCCTATACCAGTTCAGACAAATGTTTAAAAGACTTAACAGATTAACAGAGTTGGAAGGGACCTTGCAGGTCATCTAGTCCAACTTCCCCACGAGACCCTGCACCATTTCGGACAGATGGCAGTCTAGTCTCTTCTTGAAAGCTTCCAGTGATGAAACTCCCACAACTTCTGAAGGCAACTTCTGCTCCATGGGTTGATTGTTCTCACTGTCAGAAAAATTATCCTCATTTGCAGGTTGAATCTCTCCTTGGTCATTTTTCATCCATTATTCCTGGTCTGGCTTTCAGGTACTTTGGAAAATAGCTTGGCCCCTTCTTCTCTATGTGGCAGCCCCTCAAATATTGGAACACTTAAAAACCTCCAGTGTTGGAGCATCCACAATTTCTGGAGGCAAGTTGTGAACACTGAATCATTGTTGTAACTTGTCAAGAAATTTCTCCTTAGCTCTAGGTTGCTTCTCTCCTTGATTAGTTTCCATCCATTGTTCTTGTCCTGCCTTCAGGTGGCTTTGGAGAATAGCCACTTCTCAGCCTTCTCAGTGGCGGCCAAGCCCCCTCAAATATTGGAGCACAGCTATCCTATGATCCCTGGTCCTTCTTTTCTCTAGACGAGACATACCCAATTCCTGCAACCGTTCTTCATATGTTTTATTTTCCTGTCCTCTAATCATCTTTGTTGCTCTTCTCTACACTCTTTCTAGGGTCTCTGAGGAGGTCCTTGCTAGAATTCCAATTTGGAAGTTGTTAGTAATCAACTCCTGAGTTCCTATCTCTATATTGGATGGAGCTAGAAACATTCTTATCCCTTACCCCTCCCACCCTCAAATCTATTATTCATTTTGATGAAAAAGAATGGTATTTTCAAACCACGTTGGAATTAGGAATGTAGAGAAGACGATTTCAGTGATGTTCTCAGGGAAGGAGTAGATGCATGCCTTTGGGCTCAAGGTGATTGAAAGGGCTCAAGGTGATTTATTTATTTATTATTTACTTATTTATTATTCACTTATTTGATTTGGGCATCTTTCTGTATGAATGATTTGTCTTAATCAGTGGTGGGATTCAATTTTTTTTTACTACCGGTTTGTGGGCATGGCTTGGTGAACATGGCAAGGGAAGGATATTGTAAAATCTCCAGTCAGAGGTGGTATTTGCCAGTTCTCCAAACTACTCAAAATTTCTGCTACTGGTTCTCCAGAACTGGTCAGAACCTGCTGAATACCAACTCTGGTCTTAGGACATTTTCGCCCTCCTGCTTGCTGCATTAAACCCCAAGAGTGTGGGAACTCTATCATAGGTGGTTTTCTCAGGGCAGTACTATTGTCATAGATGTCCAGCCCTACCTACAATGATGCCAGCATGGGGGTGTCTGTGTGGCAGGGGACTTAATGCATTCAAAAAGGAAGTGAGGCTTTGTTTGTAACATCTCAGCTGCCATTTTGACTGTTTCAAAAAAACACCTGCAGATCTTGTGTGTTACGATGTCACAACACAAGCTTCTACCATTTTCCGTCATGACAGGTATTTATACCTCACTTGGATGACATCATCAGTTTTGATTGGTTGAATACAGTTACTTCACCACACATATCATTTTGGTGGGCTTTCTCTATCTCCTGGCAGATTTTTCTTGCCCCCTCATGGGAAGACCCAGTAACTTATGTAAACTTTTTCCTTCTAGAAATTTCTGGCATCTTCTTGGGGTTCCATCAGAGTCGGGATGCTGAGTGGGGAACTCTGGGAATTGAAGTCCACATATCTTAAAATTGCCAAGTTTGGGAACACTGTTTTAAAGTATACGTTAGTATACTTAATTGTTTATGTAGACTTGTACTGCATCTAAATTTTGTGTTTCTCTTAACGTACGGTTTTAAAATATTAGATCCAATTTGGTTTGTTATAATAAGAATCAATCCTTGAAATTTGATAGAAACATTGTTTATTCCGGTTGTCAATATGATTTCCTTTCATTGATTGATAATCATTGATTCAGTTCTAATAACAGTTGCATAACCTAATTTGGTTCAGAATTCCCATTTATTTATTTTTTTCCTTCTTTGTGGTTGTGCTATTAAACATCTGTTCAACTAAAAAATATATAGGCATATTTTAAAATGTGCAAAGCTTTGTGCAAACTAACCCTTCTATAGGGTCAAAAATCAGGACAGGTCTGGTACGGAGCATCTTTTCAAGCTAACCCATTTTATTAAAAAATGCTTGAAGCTTTTGTGAGCCAGTAAGCAGGTGGAGAACCATGCTCCACTTTAGTTAATTATGTTAATCTATGGTAGACAAAAGTCAAAAGCAGGCTGGTGGCATCCTTTTAGACTAACCCATTTTATTAATGTGGAGAAACTTTGGAAGCTTCTGATTTCTGGCTACCGCAGACGAACACACCTTTGCAGGTCAAATGCCTTTTCTCCTCCTTTCTCCATCATAAGTTGTCTCCAGGAGGGCTGGAAATGTACATGAGACCTATATGTTTCGTGTGCATGATGGGACACAGAGCTGCACTCCATACTGAGCCAACCTGTTTTGTCAATATGGAAAGCTCTCAATATGTTGCAGAATATGTCCAAGCTGGAACAAGCCAGAATATGGCATAAATTTGTTTCTTCTCTTGGATATGCTGCCCAGGACTCTGCTCTGTTTTGGCTCTTCCATTGCCATAGCTTTGCCAGTAGAACAGATGCAGAAGGAAGCTTACCTGCCAATGGAGCCCAGCAACTTGGTCACCGTCTCATTCATGCCAGCCACACAGTTCTTTTCTCAACCATAATCAGGTTTTATAGGGTTTGTGCCAGATCCTACAATGCTTGGCTGGTAGATCAAAGGCTGTGCACCTCGCCTAGTTTCTATGCATGCAAAATGACTTTTCTCAATGTATTTCTTTTATTGGAAAATGGATATGATTGATTCCTCCAAAACGCTGTTGTTGGGACATTGACGGAAGCTTATGGTAATGTACAATTTAATAGAAAGAAAATGCTATTCTTTCTGCTTAAAAAAAAGACTGCAATAAGACAACTTAAGCTTTAATTAAAAGAAAATGTATTACTAGTAAACAAGAAAGATTCATTTTCATATTTTCTTTTTCATTTCTTCTTCCAGACACACACTGGTCCCTTCCTCTTCTCCCAAAATAAAGGCCTTAAATTATTCGCCATCGATTTCCAAATAGCTCTCGCCCCATTAATAAATAATTTATTTCATTTCTCTGCTGTCTTCCTCCCCCCACTCCCCCAGGCTCCAAGGACTTTAGGACACTGAGGATGGGGAAAAGATGGTGTTAGAAAGAGAAAAGGGAGGGAGGCTTGGGATTTGGAATTTGAATGCAGTGATGGGTATATCTTTCCTAACACAATAGCTCTGAAGAAATTTCAAAAAGTCTCCCCTTTGCAGGGTTAAGATTTTAGGGTGTCTTTTCCTAGCATGCAGCCCTGATGCTGCAATCAATAGGCAATGAACCCCTACAAGGTTTTTTACACAAATGCTTCTTGACCACAATAAAATCAGGTTCCAACCAAAACATTCACAAAAATTTTGAATCTGGTCATGAATACATACTCAGGTAGTGATCAAACATAACCTCTGACCCAGGAATTCCTGAAGATGAAACATTAGAAGATGAAGAAATTGCCAAAGTTATGGAATGAATTATGGTCGTGACCAGATGTTCCACTGTACAAAAGATTCCAGGCTACCTATCACAATGGACTCTCCCATTATCAGTTGCCTTACAACAGGATGGGAAAGGGATATTTGACTCATCCTTTCCCCAAAAGATCACACCAAAAAGCTTTGATGGCATGGAGTAATAAACCAACACATCTTCAGGACATCAAGCAGGAGAAGACAATTTTCCAGAAAGTTCCCCTTCCCCCATCCATAAAGTTGCCCCAAACCTGAAAAAGGTTCTTGTTCTGTTGGGCTCTGAAATTTGGCACTGATAATCTTACCCCATCCCACCCGCCAAGATTTGATTGACGTTTTGCCTTCCCATCTTAAAACGTCTCTTTCTTGCCTCCAGAAACCTTTGCTGACTGGTTTCCAAAGTCAGCATGAAAGCTCACACTTATGTTCATTTCTTTTTCTTCTCATTTGCATATTTTGGTGCTCGTGTTTTTTTGATAGGTTCTTTTCTTGCGCCTTTTGTAATATACTCATTATTTCCAAGCAATTCCCCCTAATGTGTGTTTATGTACACATTGCCCCTAATAGACATAATTTTCAGGAGTGCTTCCCCCATATAATATATGCACTTGGTAAGCCTTTCTTAAGTGAGCGGACTGTGGGAATGGAAATTGGATAAGGAAAATGCCTTTCTTTCAAATCTCCATGCCTGACTTTACCTTCTGAGTTTGCTTTCAGGGAGACACTGCAAGATGGAGCTTTGACTTAGTCGGTCAGCCCTCTCAAGGGCATAAACCTGCTCCTTTTCATTGATTCAAGCACTCTACCAGCTGCATCAATAAGGGTCAAGTAACCTAGAAGCCTCCTGGGGATTGACTTAACAGTAAACTGGCCCATTGATTTCCTATGGCAGCCAGATGCAGGGAAGACATCTAATGCGTGTTGTTGAAGTTATGCCAAAGAATGGGGAGAAAGGAAATCCTTACAGCGTCCAATTGGGTTTTAGGACCATTGAGCTGAAACCATTCTGTCTGTTTGTCTGTCTGTCTGTCTGTCTATATATCCTCTGTCTAAAATGTTATGACTGCCTAAATCACCCACATTACTCTGGGTGGTTTACAGAAATAAAACCCCAAATACAAAATTCAGTGAACTCTCACCTTCCTGAAAGTCTGTAGAGATTCTCCGTCATCCAGGAGATGTTTTGTCCCAAAGATGCATTTTTTTAGGAGGCAACTGAAGTTCCTTATTTTTTTTTTCCTTTTGAAGATGTTTTGCTTCTTATCCAAGAAGCTTCTTCAGCTGTGACAGGATAGGGCGGCATGGAAGGATGCAAGGAATATGCATCCTTTATTCCCCACCATCCTGTCAGAGCTGAAGAAGTTTCTTGGATGACAAGTGAAACATCTTCAAAACAACAACAACAATAAGAACATCCAGTTGCCTCCTCAAAAAAAAAAAAAAAAAAAGCATCTTTGGATCGTACCTTCCTGGTTTGGGGAATTCTGGGAGTTGAAGTCCACACATCTTCAAACTGCCAAGAAGCCATTGCTGGACTAGAGACTTTTCAGGTATCCAAATTGTGAATTGGTGCAATGTGCAAACCCAAATTCTTGATGCTCAGATTGTTGAGTTCTCTTAGGGGTTCTTACCTGGTGGGGCAGCAAATCTCTCAGGCTTTTAATAAAAAGACCTTCTACCACTGCACCATAGAGAGTATTTTAACTTATTACACCTCTGTATGGTTTGCCAATTGCACAGTGGGAAAGCACTCCAGAGGGTTAACATCATTGCCCAGAGGATCATTGGTTGCCCTCTCTCCTCTTTGGAAGAGCTTTATAGCTCTCACTGCCTTAAGAAAGTTCAAAACATTCTCAAAGATCCATCTCATTCTGGGAACCCTTTTTTTGATGACCATGTGGCAGACGGTACAGGACAATCAAAACAAGGACAAATGGGCTGGATTCTTTTGAATTCTGCTGTATAGTGCAGTATTGGTGTGGTGTCCTGTGTGGAGGGTGAAGGATGTGTGTTTGTGTTTATTTTCATGGTCATGATGTGCACTGAAGATGGTGTTTGATTTTGTTGTATGAGGTGCAATGACAATAAAGTAAACCAAACTAAACTAAAACTAAAGGAAAGTATGTATTCTTAAATCACCAGAGGATAGCTTCAGTAAATCCACATCAGAAATAAGGATGGTGCAAAAGAAGGAAAGTGTATAATTAAGGTAGAATTTGTTCAAACTTATAAAAGGAAATTAAAACCTGGGACAACTGAGTGGTGAATCATAAAAATAGGAAAAATAAACATTAACATATGTAATCATTACATTTTATCCTTATTTTCTATCTCGCTTTGATTTTTATCTTCCCTCTTTTCCCTGCTGATGCTTGAGTTAATTGATAACACTTAATGTTGTAACTTCAGTATGTTTGAAATGATCTTGGTAATCTTAATCTCCTCAACTCTAGCTAAACCATTACATTCTGATCCTAAAATCTGTGCATCGAAAGGTTTCATTTATTCGTAACTATCCGCATGGATCTTTCTTCCATTGGTTTATATGTCACTGAATCACGGAGGTTTGCAGGGAGAAAAATATATGAATTATGCAAAATGCATGCAAATGAAGTGTAACCTTCTTAAGAGTATTTAATCTTGGCCATTTTAGGTCCTAAGGAGGAAAAGTCATAAAAATTTCCCTTCTGTCATGCTGTGAAGATCAACTGAAAATGTTCTTTTTGTTTGCTTTAAACAAACCAATCTGTTGATGATTAAACCATGGGGATTTTATTTATTTATTTATTGTTTAATTTCTTTTGTCAAATGCTTACAATATAAAATAAGAATAAACATAAGTTTAAATAAAAGAAAGAGGAACTAATAATTGGGGACAATAGGACAGGGATGGTAGGCACGATTGTGCACAATCTTACAGACCTCTTAGGAATGGGGTGAGGTCAATAGAGGTTAATTTGAGGGTAAAGGAGTGGGGATTTGAGCAGGTGACAACAGAATAAGGTAGTGAATTCCAAACATTGACCACTCTTGCTGAAATCATACTTCCTGCAATCGAGTTTGGAGTGGTTTACATTTAGTTTATATCTGTTGTGTGCTCTTATGCTGTTGTGGTTAAAGCTGAAATATTCGTTAACTGGTAAAACGTTGTAATGTATGATTTTATGTACTATGCTTAAGTCCAATCTTGGCGTAGTTCAAGGTTGTCTAAGCCTAGAATCTCAAGTCTGGCACTGTAGGGTGTTCTGTTGCATACAGAGGAATGTAGTACTCTTCTGATAAAATACTTCTGGACTTGCTCAATTGTATTAATGTCTGATATACAGTGCGGATTCCAGACAGTGGAGCTGTATTCAAACACTGGTCTAACAAAGGTTTTGAATGTCCTAGTTTATAAATCAGTATTACCAGAGAAGAAGCTTTGTAAAATTAGATTAACAACTCTTAAAACCTTTTTTTCAATTCTGCTGCAGTGAGCTTTGGTGCTAGGTTTCAAACACTAGCTTGAGACTTTACTTTTGAGGGAAGACCCCCTCTCCTAGAAGAATGAAATATTTTGAGAAATATTAAAAGGCAGAATATTATATTTCCCTAAAGGAGGAATGGAAAAACATGCTCTTAGAAAGCAGCCACCACATTTCTTAATCATCCCCAGCAGATATTTGGTGCCCATTAAAGACTGGGCCATCCTGTCTACAAAACAAAAGACTTTTGGCTCCAGGATGATGGGATTAAGACATGACCCTCCAGGACATGATAGGATTCTCCCAGTAGCAGCAGCACTCACTACATTGCACAATCTCCTAAGGATATTGCATCAGCCAAACTTCAACCAAACTTGGCTCCTAGGATTTTTACATGGCCCTGTGGGAGTCTGACAACAGCCAATAGAATACATCTTCTTGCACAGGAACAGGAAGCTCAAGTTCAAAGCACGAGAGAAGGTATAAATACCCCTCACTCTCCATTCCATGTGGTCAGCTGCACTTGTTGTGGTCCACCACCAGCCTGCGGAGCTGGCAGCAGAGTCAGACAGTGGGGAGGAACATGGGCCAGTCCTGAAATCTGGGGAGGGCTTGGACGATGGAGTTGCATCTGACACAAAGATAGGGCCAGGGCCATCTGACAGTTATGTGCTGACTCCAGAGCCTCCAGAATCTGACATCAGCGAGGCAGAGGAATGGGGGAGCCTGTTCGCAGTGCATGCTTGCACAGAGCTACCAGAAGGCAAGAACAGTTAAGACAAAAGGGGCGACTCGGAAGTAAGTCTTGGAGATGATTGGCCACTCCAATAAGACATAAAGGAGGAGCAAAGAGACACAAGCCTTTTCAGGAAACAACATTGTTCATTCTGGTCAGTTTAAAATTTGAAGCTCCGTGTTGACTTTGTGCTCCATTTGGCTTTGTATGACTAATTGACAATTTAGCTGTTGGCAGCATTTCAAGGTAGACAAAGGTGGGTGCTTATCAACCTTATCCTGAAGGACTGTGGTAGACGTCTGTTGGACTATTCACAAACTGTTTGGGACTCATTACGGGCTGTGAATGACTATAATCCACAGCCGTTGAAATAAAAAGAGGGTTTTTGGGACTAAGTGTGTGATTGTTACTGTCTCAGGAAGCCTTGGTCAGGACAGCACCAGAACCATGAACGTTGATGGTTCTGTTCACCATTAAACCATCTTTCCAATCAGCCTCCATGTTACCAGTGTCTTTCTCCCAGCTTGAAAATGAACCCAGAAGGATATTTCTTTCAACATTTTTTATATCTCATAGATGGATGCAATTCTATTGGACCCAAAATGAGCCAGAAGTAGCACCCCACTCCCAAATCTAAATGATGTCTTTTGTATATTTGTGTACATGTAAACATTCTCCTTCTTTAAATTCACAAGGAGGCAGAGAGATAATATCATGTCAAGAATATATTCCATATTATTGTATACAGAATTTCTGTGGTCCCCCCCCCTTCATTCTGTTGGATTGTTGTTACTACCTCTTGTCCAATTCTCAGTAAATCAAATATTCCCATTCTATTTTAGTGAGACCATTTGTCTCCCGCCGAAAAATGGGGGGGAGAATATTCTGAGAATTTCACAATTTGGGTGGAAGGAGGTCTGACATTTAAAAATGAGGTGGCCGGTGGTTAGGTTCAATCCCTACTGCTTTTTTATTTAATAGAAAGAGAAAAAGAAATTGATGCTACAGCTAGCTTGAACACACTGTGTTCTTCTGAACAGAATACCTTTGAGAACAACAAAGAAAAACTGTTTTAAAACTTAAACTGTGTTAGTTTTTTGAAGAAAGAACTTAGCTCTGAAAAACGTGTAAATTTGCCTTGTGTCTGAAGCTTAATATATTTCCAGGGCTGCATTTTTTATTCATCCCTGTTGGAAATTAAGTAATTCAATCTGCTCTAATTCATTGGTCCAGAATCTAGAATTCAGGTTTTTTTTTCTCACATAATTTTATCATTTTGGGAGGAAGAGTGGTGAATCTAAACCATGGATATTGTGATTCAACATCCCAACAGACTTTTTTTTTCTAGTATTATGCAGTAATGTGGATAACTTCTGAAAAAAAGGAGGTATATGTTCATACCCCTGCAATCCAACAAGCAGTTTGATCCCTTATCCTCTTTGGCAGTAAATTCACTGCTCCATTACTGTACTGCTCCCTTCAGTGGGCTGTAAACTATCACTAACATTTTGTGGCTAATCTAAAACCCAAGAAGAAAAATTGTGCTTGCAATTTTTTACATTACATAGTGGAGTATCAGAATACAAGGATGCAAGAACTGCACTGGTTCAAGCCAAAGACATCTCTAATTCAGGATTTTGCTCTAGCAGGAGTCCTGCAAGTGCCTTTGGAAAGCCAATAAACAGCCCGGAGCACATTCATTGCTCTCAGTTCACCTTTGGCACCAAAGATGCCACTTCTAACATTGGATGTAATATGTGGTGATCATGAATTGTAGTTATGGATAACCTCTTGGAGACCTCTATTTGTCTCATCTTTAAGGCTGCTGGAGGGGGGTTACTTGTTATGATTAAGGCTGTGTGGATCATGCGAAATCCAATCCGAATGGGAGATCTGATCCATTGTGTTAGGGATAACATTGTTCACCCTAACTGTTTTAGGTGAAATACTAACTATAAATCATAGTTAGTGTATGCAGCTTTAACTGTAAAACAGCAACTGTGGGTGTGGTTATGAAAACCATATAACAGTAGCAAGGCTACAGCTTGCTCGCTCTCTCTCTGGCTTTGATGATCCCTGATTACTGCTTGGAAGCAAGACTGCATTGCTCGAACGGGAGAGACAACAACGGACTGATTTATGAGAACTGACAATAGGATATTCTACATGGACTTTGCTAACTGAATATCCCTGAATGGACTGACTACATGGTAACTGAATATTGGACTGTTTTTGACTATGCTATAAACTTATACTGGAATAAAATATATTCTTGATAGCACAAGCGTATCTGTTATTTTTACTGTATGTTAATAAACATACAAGCTTAGCTCACTCATTTATCTGTGTGCCTATCTGACTAACGCTGCACATTCTGTTTAGCTTGTCTACCTAACCCTGGTTGGGGAACCCAGGCTTAACACATTGAACCAATGGAATGATTCAAATTGTTTTAAACAATTGGTCTGATTCGTAAGGGATGCTGGAAATGAATAGCTGAATCTGGGTTTTTTTCCCACTTGAGCTGAGGAGAAAGAAAACATTGTGGTATAGGCAATATCTGAAATTGTCTGGTTTGATCTGTAGGCATTTATTTTAGGCATTCCTACTTAAGAAATCCAAGGACTTCTATTTACTTAAGAAAGTGAGGAGAAGCTAGCCAAACAAATTTCAGCAAGTGATGTAATCCAAGAAGCCGTGTATATATAAAATTAGTGTTCAAACTATCTTTTATTACTTTTTCCTTCCCACCCTGGGAGACTGACTGTTTTGTTCTCTTCTTTTGAACTGGCTGCTTTCTGCCTGTTTTTTGCAAGAATGAGATTTGTTCTCACCTTGTTTTTCATTGGCTGCGTGAGAACTCTCATTTCCAGTTTGATTCAACATTTCAGACTCGAGTTGCCACTTGAATTGGCAAATTAATTCAAAGAGTAGCTTCCCAGCAGACCTCCAAAGTGAATCTTCACACATAACCTTAATTGCTACTTCTCTCCCCAGTGAATTCCAGTTTAGTTCTATGCCTTGCCTGGGTCTGCAGGCTCTGCTACGGTGTAAAGTGGTATATTTGGTTTTAGCAGAGTTGGTTGGGTAATCCCAGACAACACGGTTTGTAAGACACGGCTCCCAAGAGTGTTTTAGCAGCCCACAGAGTACCTTCAGAAGCTGCAAAAGAATTTGTCAACCAAAATTGTGCCATTTTAAAAAGGGTAGTTCCCATCCAGGTTGTGCTTTTTTTTTTTTTTTGCCTCTTAAAATCTCTTTACCTAACCCCAAAGGGCCACACCTTCTTCATCCTTTGAGGACCATTAAAAAAAATGATTTCCAGTTTCAAAAAAGGACACACCCACACTCACATCCACAGCTGAATCTTACTGAATCCAGACAATTGTAATTGGGTCTGTTCACAAATCTCACAATGGTTAGAGATACTGAATCTTCCTCTGTTTAAATTCCTTGGATGAACCTAGGACACAACAGGACAAAAACCCTCCTCATATCCATTTTCTCCAGGCTGCCTCATTCGATCGGACATTTCTTGTGCCCTGCTTCCCAGGCCTTAGACAAAAAGTCAACTCTCACCTGGTATCGGATGCAATCTGGGTTGGTTACCGGGATCAGACAGAGATGGGCTGCTGTGGCTTTGCAGGGGTTCGGGAGAGCCCCTAACTAAGATTCTACGCAGTTTGGAGAACCTCCAAATCCCACTCCTGGCTGGCCCCACTCCTCCCTGTCCCTCCCAGGAGTCCCCATGCAGTCTGTTTGGGATGCAGGTAAGTGCAGGGTGGGTGCAGAGGCTCAGGGAGGGCAAAAAACGGGCCTCCCGGAAATTCAGGAAGACCGGAAACGGGCCTGTTTCTGGGTTCCAGGGAACCTCCGGAACCCATGGAGGCCATTTTAACCCTTTTGAGGCTTGAAGAAAGTCTCCGGAGCCTGGGGAGAGCAAAAATGATACCCCCCCCCCCAGCCGTGGTGCAGGAGGCCTACTAGGCCACACCCACCATGGTGGCCAGAAACCGGGCAGAGAATCCCTTGCTAAAATGTTTGAAGCCCACCCCTAGGACCAGAGGTTTAGCCTTCTGAGGTTTTGGATTCACGCAGAAGCCCATCCTCAGGGAATTTCTCTCTCACCAGAATGTGTGAGAGGCTCCAGCACAAGTCCAGAAGCTCAGAAGACTAAACCTCTGGTCCTGGTAACTGGCCCGGATTGGATTCTGCAACACTGTCCTTCATTCGAGAGAGCATGTTATTTTGGAAAGGCACCCATGCACTTCTGCTCTTCAGGGTTCTTTAGTGTGAAGTTACAGAGGACCAAAAGTCAGCCTCCATCTTTCTCCTTCACTTGCTCCCTCATTGTTCTTCCTGGAGAAAACCAGAGTGACAAAAAAGGAAATGTACACATCAGCCATCATCCCTCCCCTCTGTTTCTTTTCCCCTGCCCAAAGTTGTTCCACTCCCCAGGTTTAACCATGGTCTTCATGCTTACCCCCACGACTTCTTTCTTCTTTTCATCTCTGACACTACTGTGCCTTGCCTCTGGTCTGAAAGAGTAAAAGATGGCTCCTTTACACCTGTTAACCATCTTGGTCTCACCATCCATGACGCCTCTTAAGACTTTCATTACTATGTGGAGCACGATTTTAATGAAGTGCTGCACTCTTGTGCTGCATAATGAAGACTCCGCAAGGCTCATTATAAACATTTCTCCTTTTGTGCTGATTTTGTTCCTACATTCTAGAATACAGAGAGCAATTGTCAGGAATGCCCCTCACACTGGACGGATGGGTGGATGGATGGATGCATGGAGGGAGGGAGGGATGGGAAGCTCTTTATCTGTCTCTTTTGAAATGATCATTTTTATTATCAGGACCTTTTTAAAGACTTGAACAGGCTTGGGGGACAAAGGTTCATCTCACCTCAATCATCACCCTTACTAATATCTCCCTCTCCTCCCCTTTTGTTTTTCCTATTGATGTCCATGGCCTGACAAGTAAAACGATGCAGGGAAATCCAAATATTTTTTTAAAATAATCTTGGCATTTGACTGCAATTGATTTTATGTTCTGCCTCAAATAGACAATATTCTTCCTTCTCATAATTCCAGATGGTGATCCCTGCTTTGGATGAACCCCCCCCCTTCTTCTATGTGTATGTCATGAGGTAATTATGCCTCTTCCATCTTGCTTGTAGTGATTATCTTGATAGCTCTTCAGTCTAGTATCTTGTGGATTCATCAGTTACAGATATTTCTATTTATTAAATAGATTTATATGGCAAGCCAATTTAAACAAGGTGGCTCTGAACAGCGTACAGCATTAAAATATTTGGGAATCGGACTCCAAACCAAGGGTCTTCAGACTTGGCAAGTTTAAGACTTGTGGACTTCAACTCCCAGAATTCCTGAGCTAACATGACTGGAGGAGGAATTCTGGGAGTTGAAGTCCATAAGTCTTAAAGCTGTCAAGTTTGAAGACCACTGCTCCAAACCATCAATTAGGCTCAGGGTTTGGGAAGATAGACTTAGAAGCTGAGTTCATGCAATATTCTCTAAAACAATAAACCCAGATGCAGTGTTGGGCATATGTGCTGCAACTGACTTTTAAAAAAAAATTATTTGTTATATTAATATAATACATAAAAATTCCATTTTTATCCAACAATGTGTTGTCTGGGTACAATTGTTTTTAGGTGATCACAATCAAGGTGTTTACAATAACATTTATCACAATAACATTAATACTGTGATAACAATCATATTTTGTTTGTCCATTTTAATACATTTCCATTTTAACCTTTATCCTTTCTGTTTTTATTGTCTAGCCATTGATAAAGCCATGTTAAAAAGTATTTAGTTTCTTCTTTGTCCTTAATAGTAGGCGTTAGTCTATCCATTTATGCACATTCTAGTATTTCTTTTATTACATTCTCATCTGTCAGGATCTGCAACTGACATTCTTCAATCAGGCATTGCAATGCAGAAATGTAATGGTGGCCTCTGCATGATGGTACCAGCATGATTATCATAACACCTTTGTAGTTTGTTATAGATGTCCCTATTGCAGTGTTGATATCAAATGCCCAAAGAAATATGCTGTATTATCTGACAATATATGACTTGCTCAGTGAATGACTATATGTTCCTATCACACATTGAATTACAAGCAACCCAACTCTATTTTAGTCTACAGTAGCATTTCAGTTCATCAGTAGCAATCTCAGTTCATCAGAAGTTGAATGGCCACATTTTAAAGTTATCTGATCAAGATGTATTCAATCAAAGGAGTTTCTCCATGCAAGTGAATTCTGCATGCAAAAGTTTTCAATTAAAAAAAACACATCAGCAAAAGGAAAAAAGATCTTCCTCTTTTCTTGAGACTCAGAATAGCTCAGCCTCCCTCAACCTGGTGTCCTCCCAATGTGTGGTAAGCACACATTACTAAGCTTAGATATGGGTGGAGGAGCCTATTCAACCCAAGAGATACAGATTGATTCTTGGTAATTATATCAAGGGCATCATGCCAGCAGTGGGTGTAACCAAAGTCCATGATGGATGGAGACAATCTACTGCAGATACGTTGTCTCCAAAGTGCTTTTCAGCATAGGCAAACCAACACATGCCTGCCCATGCTTCTCATTCATTCATGCACCCTCCCTCCACACCACTTGCACCCGGCTCCCTCCCTCCACACCACTTGCATTGATTTCCTTGTGTCAGCACAAGCAACCAAGTGAAGATGGACACCACCCTGCAGTTTCAGCCTATTGTTTGTAACCACCGCACTTCTCCAGCACAAATGGCAATCAACCATCATAAACACAAACCAGTTGCCAAATGCCTGAATCTGGATCATGGGACCATGGGGTTGCTTCAATGGTTGTAAAAGAGTGAGGATGGTTTGCAAGTCACTTTTTTCAGTAACATTGTAATTTTGAACGATTACTGAATGAATGGTTGTAAGTCACATGTATGCAGCAGCAGAGATAGGGGGATTTCCCAGGCAAAATAGTCTGAAATAAGTAACTTTTCCTGCAGCCAGAAGAAAGTGTGAACATTGTGGTTGTTTTTTAGCACACAAGACCACAGAGGGCATGGTAGTAATTCTGGTGAATAGTCAGTGGTTCTGCTGCCACATTTTGTTGGCAAGAGCCTAGAAGTGTAGGCTGCAAAACTAGGGCAGCATTATGCGATTATTCTACACAGGCAGACCCCAGATTAAGAACAAGACCCATTCCCAAGACAGCCTTGAATGGCATGTATGGTAGAGCTCATACTTACGAACGGACTGCCTGTCAGCTTGGAAGCCATTTTTCTTTGAGGCTTCTGGGCTGCCACATTCACTTCCTGGGAGTTTGGGAGGGGGATTTCAAGGAGCGGTGGAAGATTAGCCACAACAACATCCCTTTCTCAGAAAGTCAAGGACATGTTACCCTGCACCTGAAGGAGAGTTACTTGGTAGTCTCCAGTTGGAATGAAGTAATGATTGG
Source organism: Laticauda colubrina (assembly GCA_015471245.1). Classification (NCBI taxonomy): domain Eukaryota; kingdom Metazoa; phylum Chordata; class Lepidosauria; order Squamata; family Elapidae; genus Laticauda; species Laticauda colubrina. The sequence goes on from BLBF01000071.1 coordinate 7,145,445, forward strand.
ACCATGTGATGGACAATTGGGTGCAGGGGATGGATTTGGGGTTTTCTTTGGGTTAGGGAAAACCCGGAACTCTCAGATTCGGGTTTTTCCCAGATGTGCCCAATATGATATCTCTAATAAAATGGATCTTTGGGAAAATGATATTTTCGGAGTCTTTTTCTTTGGAGGTTGTTACTTGGAATGCTGACACTGCCTATTATAAAGATGGTGGACATGTTCTCCTTCCTCGAGCTGACGAACTGCTGAAGTCTTGCAGTGTTTTCATGAGACACTGAAAACTGGCAGTATATTAAAAACATGCAGCTTCAGCACTTTATGAAAACATTGTGTGGTTTCAGTGCTTTGTCAGCTCAAGGAAGAATACTGGCCACCATTTTTAGTAATACACTGTATGAGTTGTCCATTAGTTGAGGGTTCTTATATTGAAGCTTAGTTTACCACAGTAGGGATATTCTTGCCATCTTTTTCTGAATGGTCCTTTCAGATTTCTACTTTTGACAGACCTCAAGGTGCTGACATCTCCTGAACATCTAGACCAGTGCTTCTTTACCTCAGAAACTTTAAGATGTGTGGACTTCAATTCCCAG
>BLBF01000071.1:7173053-7198381 GCA_015471245.1 Laticauda colubrina
TCTCTTCTCTTCTCTTCTCTTCTCTTCTCTTCTCTTCTCTTCTCTTCCGCTCCGTTCTATTGAACTGTGGTTGTGCAGTGGTTAGAGTGCAGTACTGCAGGCTCCTTCTGCTGACTGCCAGCTGCCTCCTTCCATCCTTCCAAGGTGGGTAAAATGAGGACCCAGATTATTGGGAACAACAGGCTGACTCTGTAAACCACATAGAGAGGACTGTAAAGCACCATGAAGCGGTATACAAGTGTAAATGCTATTGCTATGGCTATTATCTCTTGTCCTTTTTGTATATCTTTTTTCATCAATAGAGTGCTGATTTAAAAACAGGCATTGCAACAAGTTAAGATGACTTCAATTAAGTAACAATCCCAAAGGCCAAAGTTAATTAGCACCAAAGCTAGACTATAGGGTTCTTTTATTGTTTTGAGGAATGAGTCGTATTTAATAATCCAGGCATGGAGGGAGTCTTATGGATTGTGGTCTGTGATCTGCCTTGGGAACGCTGATCAAATAGGGAAGGATTGCCAGATTCAAATAATTTACAAAACTGGTTTAATGAACTTAAGTGGGGGAGCATCTGGATCTCGGGAGGGGGTGGGACCTCATTCCAGAGAGCCAATGCAGCTACAAATAAGATATGCTTCTGGGATTCTAGTAGATGAGATTTCTAATTGAAGGAACCCAGAGTGTGCCATTCCTACAAGACTGAAGTTTCTGGGGCAGATGTTTTGGGAATAGAATGCAGGCAGTCCTTGATTTATGACAATCCAGACCAGAATTTTCATTGCTAAACAAGGCGGGTTGTTAAATGAGTTTATGACATTTCTACCACTGTCGTTAAGCGAATCACTGCATTTGTTAAGTGAATCACAGGGCTGTTCTGCAAACATGGCTTTCCCAGGACTTCGCTTGTTGGAAGGTGATTGGGAAAGACTCAAAAGAGGAATCACATATGCCCGGAATGCAGCTGTTAGGGCTCCAGTAGTTACCCCCATTTAAATCATGAGTCTCTGGCCAGATTTTCAAAGCTTAAAAGAATATTTATTAGGAGTAGACATGCCGGAACTGCCTGGGTGTAGCCGACTCTGAGACACATGATTCATTGTCACCCTTGACCCTGGTTTTCCCCCACCCCTCTGGGTGTTTCATAATTCATATTCTCCAATGCGACACATCCATAGCCAAGAGTCATCAATCATACTCTCCAGTTAGAATTTTGCACAGCAGAAACTTCAGTAGCCTGGAAACTATCTATGAAAACATTTATGGAATGCAAGCTGCCGCACTCTCCCCCCTCCCTTTCTGTTGGCAACTCTAAAAAGACCATAGAAATATTTTGTGAGTTGACAGCAGCAACATTGTAAATACACACTGCTTGCCAAACGCACAAAAATTGATCACGTGAATGCAGTGTCGGTTGTAAGGGCGAAGAGCAGTCCTAAGGCACTTTTCTCAGGGCCATCGTTAACTTCGAACGGTCACTAAATAAATCATTGAAAGTCTAACTTCTAAGGCCCTGTTGACCGAACAACGCTGAAGTTCATTGTAGTACATTTCAGGAGGAGTCAAATATTATAATCAATGAATTGTTTTTTTTTTAAAGATCTATCATACCCATGGTTCCTTCTCTCCTGCATCTGAGTGGGGGGGGGGGGGGGAAATCAGGAGGAAGCTTCACTTTGCAGACCCCAAAGCTTTGCATTTGATTCACATGCTGCAGTTAACCATTCTTTGTTTAATCATGGTTTATTGAAACAAAAACAAAGTTGCTGGTTTCGCAGGATAGGCGAACCAAACAAACTGGGACTTAAGATGCTGTGTGAACTTTGCATTTGTGATCTGAATCAGGGGTCACCAACCTTTTGGACTTCAGGGACCACCAAACTAATAATTTTAAATCCTGTGGACCAGAGATTCTTGCAAAATCCCAAAAAAATTCTGTAGGAAAATTCCCCACCTCGTTTTCCTACCGATCGATCATTCTTTATTTGGGATCTTAGGATACCGTCTCCAGCTCTGTTCTCGGGGGGGGGGGGGGGAGAGAAAAAAACAACAACAACAACAACTTTTGGCTTCATGCAAGGAAAGCAGCAGAAGTCGTTCTTTCTCTCCCCCAAACTCTGTCAGAAATGAGTCTTTGCTGGTGCAGCCACTTGGAGCAGGATGCCTTGCAAGGTCCCAAAGACTCATTTCTGGTGGAATTTGGGGGAGGGAAAGAAAGATTTTTGCTGCTTTTCTTGCATGCAGCCAAAAGCAGAAGAAGAAAGAAGCAGAAAGAAGCAGCCTGGTGGCCAGGTGAGGCACATGGGGTGAGTGGGGCAAGTTTCCCCCCTGCCCTTTCCCCCCTCCCTCCACTACCTTGTGTTGTTTGCAATGCAAGCCTTGTGTTCCTATGGGCCATGTGGGTGGCATAGTCTTGTGTTGCCACACAGCCTGGATTAATTGCTATGGGGGGTACTTTGGGGTGATATTTCTCTGCGAACCACCAACCTTTTCTCATGGACCACCAGCGGTCCCCGGCCCACCACTTGTTGACCACTGATCTGAATGACTCTTTGGCTTGTCCATCTATTTTTGCCCACCTTAAACTGGAAAAATTCATTCAGAATTTTGGGCAACATAGAAAGGAAAAAAACATGGCCAATGATGGCTTCTTGATTAATGTATGGCATCATTATGAATTTTTTTAAATTGTGGTTGTCTGGATTTGTTGTTGTTTGTGAGCTACCCAGGGTTGTGATTTATAATAACATTATAAAATAAATAAAAATACCCATATGGTCTGACAATAGGATTGAAATTTAATCAGAGAGTCCCTCATGAGAGCAAACTACAGGTAGCCCTCCACCTATAATGCTTCATTTAGTGACCGTTCAAGGTACTGAAAAAAAGTGACATATGACAGTTTTTCACACTTATGACCATTGCAGCACCCCCAGGGTCATGTGATCAAATTTCAGTTGCTTGGCAACGGGCTCGTATTTCTGATGGCTGCAGTGTTCCAGGGTCACGTGATCACCTTTTGCAACATTTTGACAAGCAATGGGGGAGCGAGATTCATTTAATGACCATGTGACTAACTTAACAACTGTGGCTACTGTGGTAAGAAAGGTTGTAAAATGGGGCAAAACTCACTGAGCAAATATCTCACTTCGCAACAGAAATGTTGGGACTCAATTGTAGTTGTAAGTCAGGAGCTATCTGTCTGCTACCCAAAATGCAGAGTTCTCATATCTGGATGTGGCTTTTGTCCATCACCTGAAATGATGTAGTAGTTCATGCTAAATCAGCTTGTTTCTTTGTTCATCACTTCAGGTCTGTCTTGCTTGCAAGAACAAACTCTTGCCAAGATGCTTTCTTCCTCTTTCCCGCAAGACATAACGTCCTGCTTTGCTTCTGACTTCAGAGTCTTTATCCAGACTTTATCCGATGCCATAGAGCTCAAACATGGCTCTAAGCAGGGGTGAGCTTCAAAAATTTTAGCAAAGGGTTCTCTGCCCGGTTGCTGGGTGGGCGTGGCCATGATGGGCGTGGTCTAGTCGGCTCCTGCTCCACAGCGGGGGGGGGCAGCGTTTTTGCCCTCCCTAGGCTCCGGAGTCTTTCATCTGGGAGGGCAAAAACTGCTTCCTGGGGCTCCGGAGGCTCCATGGAAGCCGGAAACAGGCCCATTTCCAGCCTTCCCGAACTTCCAGGAGGCCCGTTTTTTCCCCTTCCCTGAGCCTCCATGCGCGCCCTGCACTTATCTGCATCCCAAATGGGCCATGTGGGGACTCCTGAGATGGAGGGGAGGGATGGGCGGGCTTTGGAGGTTCTCCAAACTGCACAGAATCTTAGCTAGGGGCTCTCCTGAACCCCTGAAAACCCCCCAGCAGCCCCAATCCCTGGCTCTAAGCCATCGTGTCACTTCCTTGCTCCTGTTTCAGCACAATCTACAAAACCTTCCCGGTTCTAGGATTTGTGGCAAGACCATAATGTGTGAACCAGAAAAGTTGTGGCTGACTTAATTGGGCTAAAACGATGAGCGGAACTGTGGTTAGCACCTTGGGGAAACAAAACTGGCTGCTTGTGACCTTTCAAACCATGAAGCCTTGGAGGAAGAAACTGGGGCCCGAAGCTACGTTTGTACAAAACACTCATTTGAGGCTGCGTAGCTTGCGGTTCAGTGCGTTGTGTCTGTAGATCATGTTCCAAAAAGACAACTCCTCAGCCGCTTTGCAGTTGCATCAGTCACTGCTGCATGCTACGAAATAACATGCTACACAGGACTCTTAACTGCTAAGGAAAGCTTAGAGCAGGCTTGTCTTCATTTATTACTCACAACTTCCAACTTCTCTGATAACAAACTCTGAAAGGGCAAAGATTTAGGAGCCAGTCCCAAAGGTGCTTTTTCCAGTGGCAACTAGACTTTCTGGTTTTTCTTTGAAGACATTTTGCTTCTTGTCCAAGAAGCTTCTTCAGCTCTGACTGGATGGTGGGGTTCAAGGAGTATAAATCCTGCCATTCCCCAATACAGTCCAGGCAGAGCTGAAGAAGCTTCTTGGATGAAAAGTGAAACATCTTCAAAAAACCCGAGAAAGTCCAGTTGCCTCCTGGAAAAGCACCTTTGGGACAACCAGGACCTGAATGACTGAGAATCTCCATAGCTATTTGGGAGCTAGTTTTGTCTAGTTGGTGAAGGCACCAAGTTTGAAACTTGGAGATGGTGAGTGCTAGTTCTGCTTTTAGGAATGAAAGCTGGCTGGGTGATTTTGGGCCAGTTCCTCCCTCTCAGCCCTGCCCACCTCACAAGGTTATTGTGGGGAAAATAGGAAGAGGAAGGTCTGTTGGATAGGTTTGGCTCCTGAATTTTTTGTAAAAAGTAATAAAGGTGGGATAAAAATAAGTACATAAAAATAAAAATAGGATTAGGCAGCAAATACGAGTAGTCAGGCAGAAGTTCTTGAGATGTTAACCCTGCTGAAGATGAAATACACTTTGGGCATATCTCAAACTGCAATATACAGGTCAACCTTGACTGACGACTATTTGTTTAACGAAAGATCGAAGTTACAACAGCATTGAAAAAAGTGACTGATGACCAATTGTCACATGACCATCACAGCATCCCCAGAGTCGCATAAACTTGGGCACTTGGCAACTGGCATGTATTTTCCAATGGTTACAGTACATCGTCTTTTAATGACCCCATAATCCATAGCGAGGTGGAGTCTGGTCAACTGAATGGAGCTAGCAGAGTGTTTTAATGGCCAGATGCCCTTCCTGTCACCAAGGTGGAGTTTTGTTCAGCACATATATTCTCAGTGTGCCGATGGTTACAGTCCCCTTGGATCATTTGATCCACATTTGCAACCTTCCCAGCCGGTTTCCAATGAGCTACGTCAATGTGGGAAGCCGGTTTTGCTTAACAACTGAGTGATTCCCTTCACAACTGCTGTTAAGTGAAGTTGCAGAACTGTGGCAAAAAAGGTAAAATTAGACATGGCAGACTTAACAATCACCTTGCTTGGCAAAGGAAATGCATGTCTCCATTCTGGTCATAAGAAGAGGACTATCTGTAGTTGGTTGGTGTAGAAGGAATGGCAGAATCATAAGAGGGATCAGCTTAGAATTCTTACAAAGCCACAAATGTACTAAATTCAATGAATCTGAAGTCAATTGACATCTAACTTCTAGCAGGTACTAACTATTAGTTGCAAATATTTCTATGCATAGGCATGTTCAACCAGAATATCATGTGGTCCTGATGCTTCTGTAAGTTGTGAAATTCCAGTTCAACATGCCCAATTTGTTATGAGTACAGTAGGGCAATTGTGTTTTCTGAACTTGGTTTTTAGTGTATTGTGTGAATCGATGGCTGCGAGTGCCTATTGCACTTGAATAATATGATGGCATAATATACATGAATCCAATCTGTCACTGCACTGCAACCAGGTGTGAAGTCAGTTACAAATGTGGAAGGCAGATGACATAGCTGAAACCTGACAAGTTAAAATGGCCAGCCCCAGGCATAAAACCTAAGTTGTCTGCTCTTGTTTCTTTCGTTTTTAGAAGTTCCCCTGTCAAAATTTCAGCCTTGTGTTCCAGGCGCCCCTGATAAAATCCATGGAGAGCCAGCCAGCCTCCAGACTGAAGGCAAAATAATTGTGGGCTAGGAGTGAAAGACATTTGCTGAGATCACATCTCTGATAGACAGCTGAACATCCACTTTCTCGCAAGGAAAGGTTGCAGCAGGATCTTATCCCAGGACTGATCTTAGCTGCTGCTATCTTTTTGCCAAGGGAAGCTGAAAAAAACACCTCATCATTTTTCTGAAAGACTAGGGAACCATTTATATCTGCAGAGAAATAGGAAGAAGTGACAGAGTCGGTGGCCAACAAGAAAAGGAACGGAGGAAAGATCATTTAAAGTACAGCAACAACAAGAGAGATTCTCGAAGGATGCCTCCTACCTAGATTAAAAAGGAAGGTGATATCCTGATGGAGAAACAGGATACTGGATGTCACCTGGCCAAAAATAGACAATCCTGAACCTGTTTGGCTTTCCAGAAGGTTTTCCCCCAGGTGCTGGGATTGAGGGTGGAATGTAGGTGGAGGTACAGCAGAGATGTGGTTATGTTTGATATGTTAAGGATGTGATTTTTAGGAAGCTTGAACCAGTTTATTGCTAATTAATTTCTATAGCTTGAGGAAGGAAGGAAGGAAGGAAGGAAGGAAGGAAGGAAGGAAGGAAGGAAGGAAGGAAGGAAGGAAAGAAGTCTCACCAGAAGTTGACGGAATTCCCAGAAAGTGATCTTCTTGAGAAGATCTCATGGATGAAGCAGAAACACAATTTTGTTCCCTGAAATGTATGCTGGACACCTGGAAGGGGAGAAGGAAGGGTTTTATTTCCTGGCTTGCCCATCCCGAAGGTTTGGTCTGTTCCAGATTTGAGGAACAGACCATGATATGGAAACCTTGTGAGCTATTGTCTCAGGACTCTGATACGTCTTTGTTCAGGAGGTTCATTTGCTTTTCCTCTTTCTATTCACATTATGGAGTGTCGGTGCTTATTTTTCCTTCCTTATTTTTGGTCTGTTGAAGTCCAAACAGTGCTGGGATTCAAATTGTTCTACCACTGGTTTTGGTGGGTGTGCTTTGCATGTGCAGGGGACAAATGTGCGTTTTGCACGCACGCAGTGGCTTTCTTTCTGACCTTCTCCTGCACTCCTGCACTCTCCCTATGTCCAACAACTGACACATAGCAATTTGCTATGCCGTGTGATGCAGCTGAGCATCAAAAGCAGGAAATAAAGTCAGTATGGAGCCAAGGTGGGCAGGCAGGCCCAGCAGCTGATTGTCAGTGAGAACCAGTTTGCTCCCAGATGATTGTCAGAGTTGCTGGTTTGTGTGAACTGGGCCGAACCAGGAGACTATCACCACTGAGTCCAAAGCATGTTGGCTGAAAACCCTGGGAATGAGCGGAGGATAGGTAAAGATAAGACCTGGCTAACATTAGGAGCTGGGTTGGTCTCAGCTCTAACAAGTCTTTGTTTGGGCTTGAAAAGGAGAAGCAAATTCTTTGTAGCTGCCCTGATGGCTTGGATGGCCTGGAATACGGTCTCCCTGTGGGATCCAGGCTAAAGTCATAAGGCACTGAATTGCAGCTGTTCTGTCCCAGGTGCAGTCCAGGACAACTTTCCCTGCAGGTCTGCTGAACCATCTAAGAATGACCATCTGCCCTGTAGGTGGAAGCAAGGATTCTCATTTCCTTCACAAACTAGAGGACAAAATTTTGCATCTCCTCTGTGAGCCCTTTTATGCCTTCCTTATGGGAGGAGATGATGGAGATGAACACCAGGGTAATACCGTGAGCAGCCACTCCGCCCATGCTGAAAAAAAAAAACCCCATCTGCCAAGGGGGAGGATGTGATACTTCACATAAACATCAGGGTGCTGGCAAGGCTTCCCATTTAGCAATGTTTGTTTGGAAGCTATGCAGGATAGAATCTGTCTATTTTTGTGCACTTGTGGTGGAGGAATATTTGATGTGTTGGTGGAAGACAGAGTTGTTCAAAAAAGCATCTGCGATAGAGCACTTTCTTGTCTGTAAAACAAGTCCTGTAAATAAAAACAAAGATGGTTCCAAGATTTGGGAGGAAGCATTACAGCGCTTGCTGTGCATTTCCTAAAAGAAGAGGAGGCAGCAAAACTGGCATTTTCTCTTGCTGCTTCTGATCTTTGGATCCTGCTGATGTCCTGATCTAATCCATTAGCTAGGCACTAAGGACCATAAATTGCCATCCATACCCCCTACACCCTGAAAGAAGTCAAATTAACAGCAACAATCAACTCTCTAAGCTTATTTTCTCTTCAACTGTTTCTCAGCACATCTCCCACATTTTAAAGGACACACTGAAGGTTGTTCATATTCTCAAATGAAATATCAACAATTAAAAGCCCAGTAAAAACACATTAAAATGATTACTGCTAGGACTCCAAAGACATGGCTGAATGTCTTAATGCCTTTCTTAAAAATGGAAATATTACAGATTAAGTGTCATTCCCAAGGGAGCGAGGCAAGGAAAAACCCACCTCCTACAAAATTGACAAGGTCATGGGTTGCTGACCAGCCCACCTATCACAGTTTGGAATCAGTGAAGTTTCCTGATAGTTTTTTATAAAATATAGCACCTGTCAACTGTCCTGAGGATGTCATAACGGTACTGTAAGCAAGGCGGGGTTGACCATCACTAAACCTGGTTGATCTTGAAAGGGTCACTATTGGTGTTGCACATATAGCTGTACCAATGCATTCCTTGCCATTCCTGTCTAATGGAGATCTTGCAGATCTTAAAGGTTTCCCATAAGGATTCCCAGAATGTGGATGTATACTTTTCTAACTCCAGAAAAGTGTTTCTCCAATGTGGTCACTTTAAGAGGTGAGGGACTTCAACTCTCAGAATCCTCCAACTAACCAGGTTGGCTGGGGAATTCTGGAAGTTGAAGTTCACACTTCTTAAAGTGGCCACGTTGGAGAAATGCTGATGTAGAATAAGTCTCTTTTGCTGGCCTGGATCAAGTCAGTTCCTTCCTTTCCATGTTGCCTCCATCCCTTTCCCTGGAGCGGCTCATCTTATCCACATGCATTGTTTCAGCAAACATTCATTGTCTGAGAAACAAGATAAGAACACCACAAAGAAGTAGATTCCACTGGGTGCATTGTACAGTATGAGCTGGTCTTGAGGCCCTGGCAAATGACGCATGCTCCCCACTCTTGGGATCCAGGAGCAGAAGTTAAAATTAATGCTGCTTGGAGTGGCCATGTTATTTGATACGCAAATCCCTTTCAAAAGGGGCTTGAATTTTTTTTTTTTTTAGCAGACAGCCTCTGGTCGATTCCCTACTGCAAAATGTGGCTTTGGATTTTAATGTTCTGCAGGATTATTTTCTCCCCTCTTTATATTTCCCAAGGTGCCCAAAGTTTTTTTTCTGGTTAAGAAAAGCTTCTGCAAATAATGGCACATGACGTGATGTTGCTATTAAGACCCTATTCTGGAAACACCATAATTTCCCCATGCCGTTGTATGAAATAATTCTGCCACAGAAAAGTAATCCATGTAATTTATATGGACTGAAATCGCCAGCTGATTCTTCTTCATGATTTGGCCAGCCATATTGTGGCTTATTCACCATGTTGTCTACATCTGAAGCACGCTGGCTTAATTTGCATTCAAATCAAACCATCTCAAGAGTTTTCACAACACTTACCTTGAACCAGAAAATAATTCTTCTGGGTTCACCCCAGAGGTGGTATTCAGCAGGTTCTGACCAGTTCTGCAGAACCGGTAGTGGAAATTTTGAGTAGTTCAGAGAACTGGCAAATACCGCCTCTGAGTGGCCCTGCCGCCATCTATTCTCTGCCTCCCAGGTGATTGGCTGGGTTTCTTTTGTTGCCCTGCACAGGAGAATGGAGCTGGAAAGCAGGTTAGTGGGGTGGGGAGGGAATGGAGATTTTGCAGTAATCTTCCCCTGCCATCCCCACCAAGCCATCCCCACCAAGCCACACCCACAGAACCCGTAGTAAAATTTTTTGAACCACTGGTTCACGCAACCCATTAAGTCCCTAAAAACTAACCCCAGTTAAACCAATGTTAGTTTAGCATGTCATGTAAGTGCAGCCTTTGGAAATCATGGTGAGATCTTTAGTTGCAATTGTTTCTTGTCATTTGTTCCTAGATGAACAGCATGGGCTGTGGCTTTGAAGAGAGGGGGAAAAAAAGGAATGAAACAGAGGTGCAAACCAAAATGGAGAGAATTCAGGCTGAAGGCGTATCAAAACCGCGATTCATGACATAGCCTATCATAAAAATGGGGCTCTTGGCTAGATTTCCACAAATATTTAACAAGAGCTATTACAGATTTTGGGGCAGTATTCATATAATATAGTCGGTTCAGTTAGAGTTAACCCTGTTTCATTTTTTTGATGGCTGTAGTCAGTGGTGGGATTCAAATAATTTAACAACTGGTTCACTGAGGGTCAGATTGGTCATCGTGGGAGGCATGGCCCATCCCCATCCCCCATCTCTACCACACATAAGGGACGAGCCTCAGATGATGGCCAGCTTGACCTGGTTGTTAAATTACCCCCGCCCCCACACACACACATATACATTATCAAAGTGGATCCTGGGTGTTGCACTGCAATGGAGAAACAAGAAACGGAACGGCCAGCATGAGGGAAGGAGAAGGAGCAGGGAGAAGGAGGAGGGAAAGCATCATTCTCCTTCCCTCGTGCCGGCCACTCTGTTGCCCGTTTCTCCATTGCAGTGCAGCGCCGCACCCAGGATCCACTTTGATAGTGGGAGAGGTAATTTAACAACCGGTTCACCTGACCAGTGGTGGGATTCAATTTTTTTTTAGTTCCAGTTCTATGGACGTGGTTTGGTAGGCATGGCAGGGGAAGGATACTACAAAATCCCCATTCCCACCCCACCTCACTAACCTGCTTTCCAGCTCCGTTCTAATGGGCAGGGCAACAAAAGAAGACCCAACCGATCAGCTGGGACTCGGGAGGCAGAGAATACATAGGAGCGGGGGCGATCAGAAGTGGCATTTGCCGGTTCTCCGAACTACTCAAAATTTCCGCTACCGGTTCTCCAGAACTGGTCAGAACCTGCTGAATACCACCTCTGCATCTGATCTGGTGTGAACTGGCTGAATCCCACCACTGGCTGTAGTGTGTGCATGAAATTAATCTTTCTGATTAGTTCATGACCGTATATGGTACAACCAGGCTACACAGCTTTTATCCACTGAAATGACTGCATTCACAAGGCCTGCGTAGCTTCTTTTGCCTTTCAGTTAATGGCGTTCAAGGTTTGCTTGTTTGTTTGTTTATTTTTCACGGGTTTGTTAGGCTGAAGAGAATCTTCTAGATTGGCATTTTTCAGCCGTGTCTCTTGAAAATGCTTGGGCTCCAATTCCCAGAATTCCCCAGGTTGTTTTATGAATCTGGCTTCCTGTTAACTCTGCTTGTCAAAAGATTTCAAAAGGTGATCCTGTGAGCTTGGGACACAGCAATGGTCATAAGTACAAACCTGTTGCCAAGCATCTGCATTTTGATGACATGATCATGGGATGTTACAAAGATGGTAACTGAAAAATTGCCATACATCACTTTTTTCAGTGCCGGTGTAACCTTGGACGGTCAATAAATGAACTGTTGTAAGTTGAGGACGATCTGTAGTTACTAGGTTTATGCCTGATTCAATTAAAGACACTTTGTGGGTGGACCCTGTACTCTCTTTTCAATCTTATCATCGGGCAGCCTAACTGGATATTAATTGCTCTTTCTCCCAAACATGTAGGATCTGTTGCTGGATCTGGGATTCATACGTTAGACAGCCAGTTTGGTGCGGTGGTGAAGATGTTGGCTTAGAAACCAAGAGATGGAGAGTCGTAGGCCTTCCTTGGCCAAGGTTTCCTTGGCCAATCCTTTCTCAGCCCAGCCAACCTCACAACATTGTTATTGTGGGGAAAAAGGGAGACAGGAGTATTAAGTATATTCATTATATTTGATTTAACCAAAGACATTTGATTTAATCAAATTAATTAAATCAAAGATATTTGATTTAACCAAAGACAAAGAGATGAAGAGGTGTGTGATAGGCTGGTGGTGGTAATAATAATAATAATAAAAATAATAATAATGCTAAACTATGCTTTGCTTAGCTATGACTAGGCCACAATGTTTTGGGTTTAATCTGTTGTGAGATCTTACCACCAGGATTTGTTCCTCATGGAGTATAAATTGGGGACATTGGACAACATGTGAACCCAATCAATGTACCTGGGGCATTAGTCAGAAGAGGCATTTAAAAAAATGGCAGATAGAATGTGGTGGTGCAGACTCCTCCCCTTTTTAAATATGCACCTCCTACAAAAGGGGAGGGGCCCCCATTGCAACATTCCATATTCAGCCTTATTCATGGATGCCCCTGATTGGCTGGTTATGTCCACCGTATTCCAAAACTAACAGACCACACAGTTTGGGTTCCCACAATGCACTAGCCCAAACCATAGAAATAACTATGATTGAACATGTTTGAATGCTTTTAGTGAACCCTAGAAGGCTGCAGTTGGCTTTGGAGATTTCACGGTTTCAGGATGGGATAAAACTCTTAGGTTAACTAGCTAGGAACCTGCAGTGTTTTCTAGTTCGCATTATAACTTTGATAAGCAATATATATGCACCTTCCCTACTTACTTCTCTGTGCCCTATAATCCTATCCATCCAATATGGAATTGCCCTATATGTTAAGGGCGCAAGGCCAGAGAAAGCTGGTAGAGATGAAAAGAAAGGCCAGTCCCATTTACATTTTTAATTATCTCTGCATCCTGTCATCGATAAGTTTGACCCATAATTATTCTATTACATTTTTAATGAAAATAAACTAAGAAGACCTGCATTACCCAGAGCACCTAACATTTTGATGGAAATTGTTTCTTCAGCTATGGAGGATAATGGTTGCTTTGTTTCTTCATGCAGCTCATTAATGTTATTCTGATACGAGAGATGAAAATAAACAAAAGAATTAAGTTTCTAGCCCTGATGAATGAGGTCTGCTGCAAAAGGCCCAGAGAAACTGCAAATCTACTTGTCAACAATCCTTGCTTTGAAAGTTCACATCACTTTGCCTGGCAAGTTAATATCAGTTTGGACAAACCGGATTGGCATCCTTTAATTTTTGATTTGTCACTTGAGTAGCCTTCCTTTGAAGAAGAAAAAAGAAAGAAAATTGTGTGTTTGGAAAACTTGTTTGCAACATTTTGAACATTGGTACGTAACATGAAACAAGGTGCTTTGTTATGCTTGGAGGCAAGAGAGTATGGAAGTGGGAGCCCTTGGAGTGTTCCGGCTCTCCTTGATTGACAACAGGTTGCTGAAATATCAGACAGACTTTTTCCAACCTTGGTGCTTGAGAAATCCCTTTAAAACAGAAAAAGAAAAGAGAGAGAGAAACACTGGAGATCTTACTGTGTAAAACATGATCTCTCTTGTTTGGCGATAAAGCAGAGATGTTGCAATGAGTCTTGGGATTACCCATCTTTTCTGATCAGTTTTTTTTGCTCCCCTTCAGCAGTTGCTCTCCATGGAGGGCCTCCTAAAGGATTCATGTTTTGCCAATTCCAATTCTTGGAAAACCCATTTAAACTACAATTCTGGCAGATTTTGTGTTATTTTTTTCCCCCCCCCCCCCCCCCCCCCCCCGGTCTGGGGTGTTTTGAATAGTGCGCCTAGGTCCCAGCTCCTTCAAGTGGATGGAGCCAAGACAAAAGCAAAATGTGATTTAATGGAAATCTACATGCAATTAAAACTGAATTAATTAATTAGAGTTAAGAAGATTACACCATGTGCATTGGATCATTTCCCCCTTTCTGCTACATTAAGTGGGGAGGGGGAGTGAGGGGGCAAATTTGAGAGAGATAAGATCTCCTTAAAGGCCCTCCTACTCCATTTCATCTCATGTCTTTTCTACGTCATTTGTTTTAGGTCTGTTAAGGAGAGGGGTGGCTTTGATGGGTCTGCAGTGCTTCCTCTAAAAATGATGTGTGTGTGTGTGTGCAGGACCAAATAACGCACACTACAAAGAGCATGGATCGATCTCTTTCCCTTTTATGTGGTGGAGATGAGGGGAGTTTTGTTACTGCAGAACAAAATGTGCTCTTTGATGGCAAGTTTGAAGATGATTGCACATGATCTGCAAAGTACTTTTGAGGGCTTGGGGAATGGAAAACAGTAGCAGCAGGGGAGTACCTTTAGTTATAGCTTTGCCTTGGTTTTCTTCTGGCTCCCCTTTTAATTTGCCAAGTCTCCTCCTCCTCCTCCTTCCCCTTCCTCCCCTTCCTCCCTTTCCTCCTCCTCTTCCATTTCTGAATTCCATTACTAGCAATGCCACTCCCAACCTATGGTGTCTATCTCTGCTCTTATAGAGACTACCTGTTGTTGTTCTAAGGTTGTTCCAGTGGTTGTCCTTGTTTAATTAAGGCATGTTCTCCTGCAAGAGACTCCATAACCTATCTAATCTAGCTGTCTATGGAGATTCTCAGTCATCCAGGTCATGGCTGTCCCAAAGGTGCTTTTTCAAGAGGCAACTGGATTTCCTGTTTTTTTTCTTTGAAGACCTTTCATTTCTCATCCAAGAAGTTTCTTCAGCTCTGACTGGATGGTAGTGGGGAATGGAAGGATTTATACTCCTTGACCCCAGCATCCAGTCAGAGCTGAAGAAGCTTCTTGGATGAGAAGCAAAATGTCTTCAAAGAAAAAACCAGAAAGTCCAGTTGCCTCTTGAAAAAGCACCTTTGGAATATCTAATCTAGCCTCTCATCCACTGATGATCCACTGGCCACCCCCTTCTTTTGCTGATCCTCCGAAAGTCTTTAGGAAGCTCCGAAAGCCTTTGTAAGACCACAAAGTATTATATATACCACATCTGGTTTTGGTCACCACACTATTAAAAATATGTTGAGACTCTAGAAAAAGTGCAGAGAAGAGCAACCAAGATGATTAAGGGACTGGAGACTAAAACCTATGAAGAACAGTTGCAGGAACTGGGCATGGCTAGTCTAGTGAAGAGAAGGACTAGGGGAGACATGACAGCAGTGTCCCAATATTTGAGGGGCTGCCACAGAGAGGAGGGGAGGGTCAAATTATTTTCCAAAGCACATGAAGACCAGACAAGGAATAATGAATGGAAACTGAACAAGGAGAGAGATTCAACCTGGAAATAAGGAGAAACTTTCCGACAGTGAGAACAATCAACCCATGGAATAGACGTTGCCTTCGGAAGTTGTGGGAGCTTCATCACTTGAGACTTTCAAGAAGAGATTGGACTGCCATTTGTCAGAAATGGTGTCGGGTCTCCTGCTTGGGCCGGGGGTTGGACTAGATGACGGACAAGGTCCCTTCCAACTCTGATTATCTGTTATCTGCCCTCTAATGCACCTTAGCCTCTTTGCTGTTGCTTCCTATCTGCCTGCTCTGCCCAGTGATGCAGATAGCAACAACACCAAGGAAAAAGATCAACGGCTCCTTGAAAACACTGGGCTGACTACCCCCCCCTCCTCCCCCCTGAACAAAAGCCTGGAGCTGATCCTGTTCAAACAGGCCCCGTTGGGGTGCTGCCTTAGATGTAAAACTGCTCTGACCAGCCTGGATCCCTCCAGTGTTGAGATGAGCTTTGGTTGGGAAGGCAAGGCAGATAAAAATGTCTTGACATGAGTCCTGGGGGATGTTGGAGCTGGCTTAGTAGGTTAGTGTCGAGTCAGGACTCCTTAACAGACTTCAGAAGAATCAATAGGAAAGGTGGAGGGAGAAGGTAGAGGGGCTTTTGAGGGGGAAGCAGGGGGAATAATCTGATGAGCTCTATAGAGATTCTAAGAAAGAGCAATGCAAGTTGGCTGATTTTAAAACTATCAAGACTGGCAAAAAACATGCCAGCTTCCAAATGCACTTTAAAACAACAAGCACAGACTTTAAGGGTTCTAAAAGCTTCCTCAGCAGGAAGGACGTTTGTATCGTATTTTGCAGCCCCCCTCTCCACCCCCCACCCCAGTGTGAAGTTCATGCAGGCTTTCACCATACAATGGATTGAAACTAATCAAAGAGAGAAGCAACCTAGAACTAAGGAGAAATTTCCTAATAGTGAGGACAATTAACCAGTGGAACAGCTTGACTCCAGATATTGTGGGTGCTCCAACACGGGAGGTTTTTAAGAAGAGACTGGACAATAACTTGTCTGAAATGGTAAAAGGTCCCCCTGTTGAGTAGAGGGTTGGACTAGAAGACATCCAGGGTCCCTTCCAACTCTATTATTCTGTTATATATAATTCCTCCAGAGCCCCAGCCTGATGCTGGTTTGCTTGAAAGAATGAGCCATGGTTTTTTATGGCAGGGGGCTCCAACCTTGGCCACTTTAAGCCTGGAGGACTGACTCCAACTCCCAGAATTCTGGGAGTTGAAGTCCGCCAGGGTTAAAGTGGCCAAGGTTGGAGACCCCTGTTCTATAAAGTTTGCAGAATGATGCAAGTATTGGGGGAGTGTGTGTGTGTGTGGGGGGGGGGGGTTATTTTCAAATGCACAAGTTAGGATGAAATAGGTGGATTCTAAAGAAGCAAACTTGTAGCCTGAGGCGTGTTAGAATTATTTATTGGCCAAGTGTGATTGGACACACAAGGAATTTGTCTTCAGTGCATAAACTCTCAATGTGCATTAAAAAATACATTCATCAAGAATCGTAAAATACAACCCTTAATGATAGTCATAGGATACTAACTAAGCTATCAAAATCATATTAGGAAACTAAATAAAACAATATGAATTGTAAAAATACAAACAACAAGATTATAATCATAAGTAGAAGGAGACAGGTAATAGGAAGGATGAGAAGAATAATAGCAATACAGTCTTACTAAATAGTTTGACGGTGTTGTGGGAAGTATAATGTGATGGGAACCTAGGTACTTTGCATGCGAAGTGGCCCAGGGAAGCAAGTGACTGAAAAGGAAGAGAATTGTTGTGTTATCAATTCGTAGCCCTGCAGTTCATGTATTTGTCTTGTTCCCCTTTTAAAACCATCTCAATTTGTAGGCAGTAATTCTCCGCCATTCAGATGCTGGCTGGCATGCAGTGCGCCTGAAATACAGCTATACAGGCTGGAGAAAAGTACCATGGACTTTTTGAGAATGTTTTGAACTTTTTTTTGAAAAGTACCATAGAAGTTACAGATGGTCCTCAACCCACAGGCATCTGCTCAGCTGCCCTTTGAAGTTACAATGGCATTGAAAACAGTGACTTATAACAGGTCCTTGCACTTATATCCGTTGCATCATTCCTCCATGGTCCCAGGATCAAAATTCGGGCACTTAGTAACTGGAATGTATTTAGGACAATTGCAGCTGGGGTCATGTGATCCCGGGATCATATAATTGCCATTTGCCAGCTTCTGGAAGCAAGGTCATTGTTCTGACTTATACCCTTTTCCAACAAATCAAACACAATTCAAAAGGAACAGACACCTTGTAATGCTTTTACAAAATAATTACCTGTGATAAGCACAAACCTTGCCAAACTGTGTGAAACTGCCAAAATATAACAGACAAGTAATAATTTGCAATACAAGAATCTTCAAATACGAACTCAGGATACTGGAATGTCCATGAGGCTGAGTTTCAAAACGTCTTTGCCTTCTACAAAGTACATTTGTTTTACAGCTGGCTTTGATCTACCTTGTAGCCTTACTTCTGAGTCACCCGTGCTGTTGTAGCTGCTCTTTCCTGTGAGCAATCCTGCACACACGCGCACTTGGCACAAGCTCCTCGGGAACTTCCTCATCACAGCTGCCAGCCCCCACAATCTCTGAAGGCAGCAGTCCACTCCCTAATGGTCCTGGCCCCTCATCTGAGTCCTCCCTCTCCTCCACCATCCATACCTGCTGTCAGCTAACCACAACAGTCATAGGGACTGTTGTGGTACTCATATGGTACTTTTCAAAAAAGCCTATGATTCACTTAATGATTGCACGATTCACTTGATAATTGAAGTGATTTGTTTAACAACATGTGAAAAGGTCATAAATCACTGAACTTACATTGCTAAGCCATGCAAATTCCCAATTGTAGTTGCAAGCTGCACAGTTGATTGCCAATTGTCATCAAAAGCCACTTGAAAGTGCCACGTTAGAGAAAATTTTCAGATAGGTTACAGATATTATAAAGGATTTTTTTTTTCCCTTTGTACCACCCTGTGATCTTTTTTTATCAGTGGCCTTAATGCGAGAGCTCTTTTCAGAATCCAGAACAATGTTTCTGAACCTTAGCCACTTTATGGTGTGTGGACTTCAACTCGGTTTGTTAGCTGGGGAATTCTGGGAGTGCAAGTCCACATATCTTAAAATGGCCAAGGTTGAGAAATACTGATAGAGAAACCTGGGATTTCCTCTTTGCTTTAAAAAAGAAAAGAAGTAAAAATGTGTTTTGACTTCGCAGCTGCTAAGGTGATATACGGCTGATAAACTCTATGAACATGGCAGTTTTATTTCAGGTACATGTGCTTTGGCTTAGTTACAGTCAGGTATGATGAGCCAAAAGTTTCTCGGAAAAGATGAATCAAAGGACATATGAAACAGAATATTGAGAAAATATCCTGGGAGACACTTTGGCATAATAATAATAACAACAACAACAACAACAATAATAATAATAACAGTAGTAGTAGTAATAGTAATAATAATAGTAATAGTAAAAGATCTACTGAAATCATATTAGAGAACAGATCACTGGCTGCGAAGAGCAGAGGGGATTAATGAGAGATCACAGGATGATCATAAGTATAGAAAGAAATGTGAGAAAGTCATAAAAATGTTATTTTTGTGCAGGAACCAACCAGATGAGGACAGGAAGCCAGATATGGGATTAATATGTTAGAATAGAGCTGGAAGGGTCCTTGGAGGTCTTTCAGCCAACCCCCTGATCAAGGAGGAGATTATGCCATTTCAGACTGTTCAATCTCTTTTTCAAACCTCCAGTGATAGAACGCCCACAACTTCTCATAGCAAGCTGTTCCACTGGTTAATTGTCCTCACTCTTAGGAAGTTTCTCCTTAATTCCAGGTTGCTTCCCTCCTGGATTGGTTTCCAACCATTGTTTCTTGTCCAGGGATTAAAAGAAGAAGGCCACTTGGACAGAAAAGAATAACTTGGGTGGCAAACTACGGACGGAAAATGAGAAGAGAAGGATGTGAAGACTCTTGTCATCAAGAAGAGATGAATAGAGTAGTCTTTATGACCGTTTTACAGGTCATCCTTGATGTACAACCAGTGGTGGGATCCAGCCAGTTTACACCAGTTCGGGAGAACCAGTTGTTAACTTTCTGAGCAGTTTGTTGAACTGGTTGTTGGAAGAAATCATTAAGGCAAAGAACCAATTGTTAAATTATTTGAATCCCACCACTGCTTATAACCATTCATTTAGCGGTTGTTCAAAGATATAATGGCACTGAAAAAGGTGAGTTCCAACCAGCCCTCACACTTTCCACCCTGACAGTGTCTCCAGGGTCATGTGATCAAAAATTTAGCCACTTGCCAAGTATTTACAACAGTTGCCATGTCCCAGGATCATGTGAGATCACCCTTTGCCACCTTTCCAGTTGGCTTCTGACATGTAGAGTCAAGGAGGGGTTCATTTGATTTGCTTAACAAACGCCAGTGGATTCACTCAACCCCTTTGAACAAAAAGGTTGCAAAATGGGGCACTCAACAACCCTCTGGGCCTTAGCAACCGACAATTCTTGGCCCAATTGTTGTTTCCAATTGAGGACCCATTTTTAAAAGTGAGAAGAAATGGGGACGAATTTCATGAATTCAGAATTCATGGGTCAGGGACTGGCAAAGCCTGCGGGAAAGCGGAAGTTCTTAAGAAAAGAAAGGAGAAAGAAAAGACTCTGTTTTTTTGGCCTTGTGGTTTCAAAGTCCATATATCAAGACCTTTCCAGGTCTGGCACAGATTTTTTTTCACACTCGAGGGCCACTCTTTTGGGAACAGAAGCTTGTAGGATAAGGGGAAACATGTTTCCCAGCTGTACTTTGGCATCTATTCCATTCTGAAGGATATACGGAGCATGTTAATGGCCTGCAAGTAAATGTGCAAATTGATGGGGACATGCTAACTCACATGGGCTTCAGTGTGCAGCAGTTTCTTCCAATTCTGGAATGCGCTCAGGTGCACGATGGGTAGGGAGTTGGGTGGGCAGATGATGGTCAGAGATGCATTGAGATGAATGGATGATGATGATGATGTGTGTGTGTGTGTATGTGGTTTTTTTTGCCAGGGAGGGGGAGAAAGAAAACAATTAAAATACCAATACCTATTTCATGTACTTATTCATTTAATTGCACAGTGGCAGATAGGGCAGCACTCCAGAGGGTTAACGTCATCGCCCAGAGGATCATTGGTTGCCCTCTCCCCTCTTTGGAAGAATTTTATAGCTCCCGTTGCCTTAGGAAAGTTCAAAACATTCTCAAAGATTCATCTCATCCTGGGAACCATTTTTTGAACTATTATCATCTGGCAGACGGTATAGGATCATAAAAACAAAGACAAATGGGCTGAAAAACAGCTTCTATCCCAGGGCAGTAACTCTATTGAATTCTACTGTATAGTGCAATAGTAATGCAATATCAGGGGTTATCAATTCAATGTGTGGAGGGTGAAGGATGTGTGTTTGTGTTTATTTTCATAGTCATAATGTACACTAAAGATGGTGTTTGATTTCATTGTACGAGGTGCGATGACAATAAAGCAACTAACTAACACCCATATATGGCTGCCCCTCGTTACTCTGGGCAGCTCACACCAGCAGCAATACAGACATAAAAGAAACAATTAAACCAAAAAAGAAAAACCTAGTTTGATCTACAGCTTAAGGCACCATGTTAGAAATCAGAAGATTGTGAGTTCTAGTCCTGCCTTAGGCATGAAGGCCACCTGGGTGACTTTGGATCAATCAAAAGGAAATGGTGAGATTGGCTTCCTTTGGCTCAATCATGATAACACCGTGAGTTCTAGTTCTGTCTTACATAGAAAGCTGGGTGGGGGACTTTCAGCCAGTCACCAGGAAATGGTGATTCTAGTCTCTTCTTAGGCAGGAAAGCCAGTTGGGTGACAGTCATTCTTTAAGATGGTGTATTACTCAAAGCATCTTCAAAGACAAGTATCTATGGAGATTCTCATTCATCCAGGTCATAGCTGTAGCAAAGGTGCTTTTTCAAAAGGCAACTGGACTTCCTTTGTTTCCTTTGAAGAGGTTTCACTTCTTATTCAAGAAGCTTCTTCAGCTCAACTGAACTGAAAAAGCTTCTTGGATGAAAAACGAAACGTCTTCAAGGAAGAACAAAAAAAGTCCAGTTGCCTTTTGGAAAAGCGCCCGGAGTATTGCGTCCAGTCTTGGTCACCACATTACAAAAAAGATGTTGAGGCTTTGGAAAAAGTGCAGAGAAGATCAACTAAGATGATTAATGGCCTGGAGATGAAAACAGATGAAGAACCGTTGCAGGATTTGGGTATGGCCAGTCTAGAGAAAAGAAGAACTAGGGGTGACATGATAGCAGTGTTCCATTATTTGAGGGACTGCCACAAAGAAGAGGAGGTCAAATTATTCTCCAAAGCACCAGAGGCCAGGACAAGAAACAATGGTTGTAAACTAATCAAAGAGAGAAGCAACCAGGAATGGAGGAGAAATGGTATAGGGTCTCTTGTTTAAGCAGGGGGCTGGACTAGAAGACCTCCAAGGTCCCTTCCAGCTCCATTCTGAGTGATAGAACCTTTGGGACTTCAAAGCCAAGCTTTGTACAAGCCCTAATACCAAATCCTGAGGATGGCTGGACAAATAACACTGTGTGGGTGATTTATGTCTTATTTTGACTGCAGCCTGCTGTTTTCCAGACACTCTAGGAGCTGAGCTGTGAAAAAAACAAATCCCAAACAACACACACAGGTACAGCTGGCTCTGAGAAACGATTTTCTCAGATCTGGAAGCTTTTCCTAAGAACATTGCATCTTTTTCAAAGAAAAGAAGGTGGTTTTGAGTAACAGATCAATAATGGGGCAGGAGAGCACCCAAACAGTTGGTGATATGATAGTGCCATGATGGCAAACCTATGACACGCGTGCTACAGGTGGCAAGCAGAGACATTTATGCCAGCACACGAGCTGCAGGCAAACTTACCTCATTACTGCATGTGCGTGTCTCACAGCTGATTTTCGTCTGGTTTGAGGCCTTTTTCGGCCTCCCAAAGGCTTGAGGAAGGCTTATGCAGGCTTCTACAAGCTTTGTAGGCCAAAATTTAGCCCCGTTTTGTCACTTCCGGTATTTTTGGAAAAAAACAGGAAGTGACAAAACAGGGCTAGGTTTTGGCCTACAAAGCTTGTAGAAGCCTGCAGAAGCCTTCCTCAAGCCTTTGGGAGGCTGAAAAAGGCCTCAAACAGGACGAAAATCAGCTGTGAGGCCCAGTGCAGGTAATGAGGTGGCAGGGGATATGGGTGGGGGGGGAATTGCAGGCGCATGCATAGGAAATGTGGGGTGGGTGTGCATTACCTTCTGGGTGCTGGTATGTGAGTGCGAGTGTGCAAGTGCGCACACAGTTTTTGGCACAGGAGCCTAAAAAGGTTAGCCACCACTGTGATAGTGCATTGCAAAGGTTCAGTATATGAAGCCCCAAGAGACCATATACTGGTAATCCTCAACTTACAACAGTTCACTGTTCAAAGTTACAATGGCACTGAAAAAAGTGACGATCATTTTTCACATTTAATGGCCATTGCAGCATCCCTATGGTTACGTGATCAAAATCCAGACACTTGGCAATTGACTCACATTTATGACCATTGCTATGTCTTTTGATCACCTGTTGTGACGAGCAAAGTCAACGGGAAGCCAGATTTACTTCACAACCATGTTACTAACTTAATATTCCCTTAACAAGTGATGCAAGGCAGGTCGTAAAATGGGGCAAAACTCACTAAACAACGGTCTCGCTTAGCAACAGGAATTTATGTCGAGGATTACCTGTAAATCCCATGAACCCTTGACGGCTGCCCCACAATTTCTCCAAAAACTTTTCTCTCCAAGTTCTGTGGAACAGGGGTCCCCAACCTTAGCAACTTTTAAGCCTGGAGGACTTCAACTCCCAGCATTTCCCAGACAGCTTTAAGCCTGGAGGACTTCAACTCCCAGAATTCCCAGCAAAGCTGGTTGTGGAATGCTGGGAGTTGAAATCCTCTAGGCTTAAAGTTGCCAAGGTTGGAGACCCCTGCTGTGGAAGACATGGAATACACTGGGAACAATCCTATGAAATGTATCTAATTGTGCCTAATTTTTAATTGCAGTTCCATATAAATTAAATCTTTTTTTCCCTTCCTGGCTTCATCCTCTGAGAAATGCATTTCCTGGTTTGCTACTCAAAGACAGTCTCCCACCCTAGAAGAAAGGATGTTATAAAATCCCTATTTTTAAAGATAAGGAAGAAAAAATAGAGAGATTGTCTCTCTCTCTCTCTCTCTCTCTCTCTGCAGCTTTTCTGTGGCAAGTACTTTTAGTTTTTGTTCTGGCCTAAGCCATTTCTTTGTCACTGCTTCCTTTGGTTTTATAGAATCTAGCCCCTGGCTGATCATGAAAAGCTCAGAGTTTGTCCTTGGCCTTGGAAAAAAAAAAAATCTTCACATATCCCTTGTACTTAGTTCAGGACAGAAACAGGATAACAGCAAGAACGATCAGTTTGTGGAAGTTACGGAAGAGCCATGTTCATCTATGGGAACAAAAAAAGAGAAAGAAAGGGGGAAAAAATGATGTCTACCAATAGTACTTTATCCGCCTAACAAATTTTATTAAAAGGCTGAAGCTCATTTCATCAGTTGCACAAAAGCGCCTGCTTTTGAATGAAATTTGTAAGTTGCAAAAGGTGCTGCCAGGCTCTCAGTATTTTTTTTTTTGTCAGTTCAGAAATGATGGTTAGAAAAAAACCCAAATCTTGCATTTGTTTCCTCTCAGGTCTCATTCTTTTTAGATGAAAGAGAATCGGATTTGGGAAGGCTTTCAGAGGGGAACTTCAGAGAAAACAATGCATGGGGTACTGTGATATTTTTAGTTACACAGCAGCCATGGGATGTGTGTATGTGTAAATGTGCAGTTTTTCATTGCACAATCTATTCTGGTTTATAGGCATGGGTTCAATCCCAAGGGAAAATATCAGGAATTAATTTATTATCTCACCTTTATTATTATTTTTATAAACAATTCAAGGTGATGCACATATCTAATACTCCTCCTTCTTCCTATTTTCTCCACAATAACAACCCTGTGAGGCTGAGTTATGTTGAGAGAGAGGGACTGACCCAAAGTCACACAGTCAACTTTCATGCCTAAGGTGAGACTAGAATCCATCAACTTCTGGTATTGGCCAAAAGTCACCCAGCTGGTTTTCATGCCTAAGGTGGGACTAGAATTCACCAGTTCCTGGTATTGGCCAAAAGTCACTCAGCTGGTTCTCAGGCTTAAGGTGGGATTAAGAATTCACAGCCTCCTAGTAAATTCTGGGGAGTTGGTTTGTCTATTTGGAAAAGTCGGGATCAAAATGTTCTTTATCTGTGAATTGTATTTGTAGAAAAAACAAGCAGCTAATATTTCCTATCTAGTAAGAAATTAAGATGTTTTATTTTTGTAAGCGTTATTTCCATGTAAAGGAGTTTAAAATAAAATATGTTTTGAGATTTTATTTTGAGTGGGATTTTTGAGGACTTCCTGGCACCTAATCATATAGTTTTCTTAGCAATTGGAGGTAATTTATGCTACTTTGATGCAGGGATCTCTACAGGAAGGGAGTTTATCAGTTTAGGTCATCTAGCTGCTCCCATTGGGCTGGGTGAGCAAGCACAACTACGGTCTCCTTCAGTCTTT
The DNA here is from genome assembly GCA_015471245.1 of Laticauda colubrina. NCBI lineage: Eukaryota > Metazoa > Chordata > Lepidosauria > Squamata > Elapidae > Laticauda > Laticauda colubrina. The sequence goes on from BLBF01000071.1 coordinate 7,198,035, forward strand.
GAAATACTCTTGCAATTTCCTTTATAACGCCATTCAGGTCTAGTAAACAGAACTAAGGAGAAGAATCAGAGGTGGTATTCAGCAGGTTCTGACCAGTTCTGGAGAACCGGTAGCGGAAATTTTGAGTAGTTCAGAGAATGGGCAAATCCCACCCCTGACTAGAGATTTTACAGTATCCTTCCCCTGCCACGCCCACCAAGCCACGCCCACAGAACCAGTAGTATGTATGTATGTATGTATGTATGTATGTATATATATATATATATATATATGTGTGTGTGTGTGTGTGTGTGTGTGTGTGTGTGTGTGTGTGTGTGTATATATATATATATATATATATATATATA
>BLBF01000071.1:7211488-7226784 GCA_015471245.1 Laticauda colubrina
TATATATATATATATATATATATATATATATATATATATATATATTTGTTTTTTTAAGTTATCGCGGGTACTTACATGTGTGCTGTTCAGCTTCCTTCGGGTATTATCCCACGTCATTGTAGTTCTGTTAAAGTTGTAGCAACGTTTCAGCAGAATCCACAGCACATATATATATATATATATATATATGTTTTCTTAGGTTTTCGCGGGTACTTACATGTGTGCTGTTCAGCTTCCTTCGGGTATTATCCCACGTCATTGTAGTTCTGTTAAAGTTGTAGCAACGTTTCAGCAGAATCCCATCTGCCATCTTCAGGCTTCTGTATGGATATGGGTCTTACAGCTCCTGGTTTTTAAATTTGAGGCTGGTCCATTCTGATTGGCTGGGAGCCTGGACCTGTTTCATTGGACTTGGAGTTTGATTGATTGGTGTTCCTGGTTTCTTCTGTCTGTTTTGTGGCTTTGATTGGCTGGCAACAGTCTGTTCTTGTGTTGGAGGCTTTCAGTGCAGCTTGGCTGCGTGTGAAGGGACGGCTGCTCTTCATTAGCAAGCTGGGTTTCACCTGGGTGCCTGGTGGGGGGGTTAGGTTGGAGCTATCAGAGGGAGTCTGTTTTTGCCCAGGTGTTTGCCTGGCTTGTGGCATGGAGATCTTTCTATTTGAGAGTGCAGGCTTCCAAATGATTGACAGTCTGGTGGAATCATCTCTTCTATTCATGCTGTCAGGTCTTTTTTCAATCTCTATGGCTTCTCTGATGATTCTGTGGCTGGGATTTTCTATAGTGGCCAGGGTTTTGGTGCCATTGAAGTTGATGTTGTGACCTGTGGTTTTCATGTGTTGGACTAGTGAGGAGGTGTGTTCCAGCTTTTTTGCTGCATTTTTGTGTTCCTCTAGGCGGGTACTTATTCTTCTATTGGTCTGTCCAATGTATGTGGCCGGGCATGATGTACAGGGAATTTCGTATATGCCTTGGTTTTCCAGGTCAATTTTGTCTTTGGGGTTTCTCAGGATGGCTGCTATTTTTTTGTCTGTTTTGAAGGCAGTCTTGATGTGATGCCTGTGTAGTATCTTACTGATTTTATCTGTGGTACCTCTTATGTAGGGCAGGACAGCTGTTCCATGGATCTGTTGATCTTCTAGGTCTCTGTTATGTCTTGGTGTGTTTTTGTGGATCAAGTTGGTGATTTTGTTTTTGTTTTTGTAATACAGAAGCCTGAGGATGGCAGATGAGATTCTGCTGAAACGTTGCTACAACTTTAACAGAACTACAATGATGTGGGATAATACCCGAAGGAAGCTAAACAGCATATATATATATATATTCATAGATTTTCACAGGTACAGGTATGTAGGTGTAGGTGTGTTTGGGTCTTTTCCCATGTAAGATTAAGAGTATCTTGGCAATGTTTCAGTGAGGTCCCACTCACCATCCTCAGGCTGGTGCTTTCGGCTTCATGCCAGTGCAAGTAGCGTCTGATCGGAGCTGCCGTCTCTCTATAAATATTGGTGGTGGGGGCTGGTGTGCTGCCTCTTGATTGGTTGATGGAATTGATGTTGGTATAATGGGCTGTGTGATGGTCTTATGAGTTTTGTTGTGGAGATATCCTGGATCTTGTGCTGTAATCTCTTGGGTTGTTTGTTTTGTAGTGATCTTTTTTCCATTAGCCTCTCGTGATTTAATAGGAGGGAGTGTCTCGTTATCATCAAAAATAAATACCAACCAGATAAACACCTCATGGGACTAGCAGAACACTGCTTAACCAACACATATTTCATATACAAAGGACAAAGATACAAGCAAATTGAAGGAACCCCTATGGGATCACCACTGTCACCCGTCATTGCAAACCTGTTCATGGAAGAATTTGAATCCAGAGCCCTGGCTAATGCCACCCACAAACCCAAACTATGGTTAAGATACATCGATGACACATTTGTGATTTGGCCCCATGGAAAAGAAAACCTAAACAATTTCCTAACACACTTAAACAGCACACATCCCAAAATCAAGTTCACCACGGAAATGGAAACAAACAACTACCATTCCTAGATGTATTAGTCTACAAAAAAACAGATGTCACACTAGGACACACCATATACCAGAAGAAAACACACACCAACTGCTATCTCAATGCCCAATCCCACCACCACCCAGCACAGATTAACTCCATGGCCAAAACACTAATCGCCAGAACCAAATGCCTTGCAGACAAGACACACATAAAGACTGAACTATGCAACCTGACTAAAGTACTGACAGCCAATGGCTTCCACAAAAGCAAAATCTCTGGCTTGATCCACAAAAACACACTGAGACATAATGGAGACCTAGAAGATGAACAGACCTATGGAACAGCTGTCCTGCCCTACATAAGAGGTACTACAGACAAAATCAGTAAGATACTACACAGGCATCACATCAAGACTGCCTTCAAAACAGACAAAAAAATAGCAGCCAGCCTTAAAAACCCCAAAGATAAAATTGACCTGGAAAACCAAGGCATATATGAAGTCCCCTGTGCATCATACCCGGCCACATACATTGGACAGACCAATAGAAGAATAAGCACCTGCCTGGATGAACACAAAAATGCAGTAAAAAAGCTGGAACACACCTCCTCACTAGTCCAACACATGAAAGCCACAGGTCATAGCATCAACTTCAATGGCACCAAAACCCTAGCCACTACAGAAAACCCCAGCCATAGAAGTATCAGAGAAGCCATAGAGTTTGAAAAAAGACCTGAAAGCATGAATAGAAGAGATGATTCCACCAGACTGTCAATTATCTGGAAGCCTGCACTCACAAACAAAAAAATGTCCACACTGCAAGCCAGGCAAACACCTGGGCACAAACAGATCCCCCCCCGATACCTCCAGCTCAAACACACGCCAACCAGGCACCCAAATGAAACCTAGCTTCCTAATAAATGATAGCCATCCATTTACTCGGAGCCAAGCTGCACTAAAAGCCTCCAATACAGGAACACAATGTTGCCAGCCAATCAAAACAAAAAAAAGCCACAAAACAGACAGAAGATATTAAAAACTCCGATCAAACAGAACACAGGAAACTCCAAGACCAGTAAACACAGACCAAGACTCCAAACCAATCAGGATGAAGAAAAAAACCATTCTGGCATAGCAGGAGGCTAGCCCCAAATTTAAAACTGAAACGGCTGTGAAAGTCTGACTCACAGACGAACTCAATACAGAAACCTGATGATGGCAGATGAGATTCTGCCGAAACGCTGGTACAACTTTAAAAGCACAACTATAATCACGTAGGAAAATACCCGAACATATGTTTTCTTAATTTTTTGTGGGTACTTACATGTATGCTGTTCAGCTTCCTTCGGTTATTATCCCACATCATTGTAGTTGTGCTTTTAAAGTTGTAGCAATGTTTCAGCAGAATCTCATCTGCCATCATCAGGTTTCTGTATTCAGTTTATCTGAATTCAATACAGAACTCAACAGATGAACTCAACAGACGAACTCTCCCATCATCAAGCTTCTGTATTGAGTTTGTATTTGGGTCAAGCTATCACAGCCGTTAGTTTTAAATTTGAGGCTAGCCTACTGTTGTCCCAGGATGGTTTTTTCCACATCCTGATTGGTTGGGAGTCTTGGTCTGTGTTTATTGGTCTTGGAGTTTCTTTGATTGGTGTTTCTGGTTTCTTCTGTCTGTTTTGTGGCTTTGATTGGCTGTCAACACTGTGTTTGGAGGCTTTCAGTGCAGCTTGGCTTCGAGTAAAAGGACGGCTATCATCTATTTGGAAGCTAGGTTTCATTTGGGTGCCTGGTTGGGGTGTGTTTGAGCTGGAGTTATCAGGGGGAGTCTGTTTGTGCCCAGGTGTTTGTCTGGCTTGTGGTGTGGAGATCTTTCTATTTGAGAGTGCAGGCTTCCAAATGATTGACAGTCTGGTGGAATCATCTCTTCTATTCAAGACATGAAGACCTGAAAGCATGAATAAAGTGCCACACACAAGATGCTACCACCACACTTCCACATAGAAAAAAGACTCACACCCACACAGAAGATGAGACACGACCACGGACCAGAAGCCATACCGCAGCTGCACCACTACCCGTTTCAAACCCCTCTGACCCATACAAGAAGCAAACTGACACCCACCATGAAGATGTGGCACGACCACGAACACGAAGCCAAACAACAGGATCACAGCTCACCAGCTCAAATACCCCAGCAACTAAGACTAACCTGAGCACAACCAAGCCCCCCTGAACAGAACACACCCACAGCCAATCAGAACACAGCCCAACCCCCAACCAATGAGAACACACCCCCACCCAATCAGAACACAGCCAAGCCCCCACCCAATCAAGTCACACCCCCACTAGCAGTTAAAAGGAAGAAGCAGCTGCAAGCTCACATTACTCTGAGAAGCACAGAGCCAAAGAAACAAGCCTGAAGATGATGAATGAGACTTCATCGAAATGTTGCCTAGATACTGCCAATTTTACATGGGAGAAAACCCGAATAACCAAAGATCCACATATATATATAATGTATATATACACACACACACACACACACACACACAAATTAGAAAGCAAATATACCTCATACTCCTTCCTTCTCCTATTTTCCCCCCCAACAATAACAATTCTGTGAGGTGAGTTGGGCTGAGAGAGAGGGGGCCTGGGGGAGGGAGTGAACTAATGTCACCCAGTCAGCTTTCATACCTAAGGTGGGACTAGAACTCATAATCCTTGCCACAATCTTATGACAAGAACTCACAAGAACCCCTGCTGATTGGCCGAAAGTTACCCAGCCTCATCCAATAAACACCTCCCTCCATTTCCCCTGGGGAATACATTTCTCTAAAATAGGGTTTTCCTAACATGGAGCCTGAGTGGGCTTCAACTCCCAGAATTCCATGCTGGCTGGGGAATTCTGGGAGTTGAAGTTCAGCCATCTCAAAGTCGCCAAGGTTGAGAAACCCTCTTTCAAACTTTGAATGGATTGGCAAGCAGGGCCAAAGCTGATGAAGGAAGAGCTAGGAAGCCCCCTCCCTGGTGGAGACTGACTCTGAGGGGAACAGCAGGCAGGGAGTGGAGGTGTGGCTCTGGAGGTTGGGGAGGAGGTTAGGGAAGGGCAGAGGCCAGCTGAGCAATCAGAGGAGGACCCAGACCCATCCCCTCTCCATCCTAGGGCATGCAGGGAGAAGAGGATAAGGTTGGTTTACTCGTGAGGAGAGGGCCTCTTCATGGGCTGCATTTGTGACAATGGGATAAGAGGATGGACCTGCATACTGGCGAGTGCTGGAAACAAAATGTTGAAATATCTCTAGTTTAGGGTTCCTCTTTGAGTTTGGCGTCCTTCCCAGTGTATGTTATCTGTGGATGTCCTCCAGCCCTTATCTTCTGTTGCTTTTTTCCTTCTTCTTGTAACTGTTTGTGGGGGAGCTTTTTGTCTTCCGTCAAGAATATTCAGAGCTTGGAAACCAAATGAAGGAGTAAAAGAGGTTCACCTGTTTTCTGTTGACTGTGTTTGTTTTGTATCCCACCCCAGATCATCATACTCCCCTTCCCCAGCTCCCCCCTTCTTCTTTTTTATCTTTTGCTCTTCACCCTTCCAATCCTGACTTGAACAGCTGCCTCAGCGACTGCGTGAACAGGCCAATTTCTTCCCCTTGCTGCGGCTGCCATAAGCTTTTCCCCCACAATCGATAGACTTGCAAAGAAGCATTTTCTTATGAAAATCTAAGTGTCTCTTCCCATTTCCATCACTCCCCTTACTTTTCTTCGCTCTGTGATGATGCCGCCACTATCAACTCTGAACTCCAGAAGAGGCCAGCTGAAGGGGGTAGAGGGATAAAAAGTAAGAAGCTGATGAAAAATAAATGAGGAAAAAAAGTAAGACGGAGGAGAAATGTGGGACGCAAGCCTGATAAAATGTCTGGCCTATATTTCAAACAATCTAATTTTTTTCTTCCTGGCTCTGGGAAATTACAGGTAGTCGTTGGTTTACAATCCACAATCAGAATTTCTACTGCTGAGCAAGACAGTTATTGAGTTGTCTTCGATTTTACGATCTTTTTTGTTGTTGCTGCGCTTGTTAAATGAATCGCTGCATTCGTTAAGTGAGTCATGCAGTCTTTAAGTGAACTCAGCCTCCCTCAATGCTTGTGGGAAGCCTGCTGGGAAATTTGGAAATCACATGACTCCAGGATGCTGCAACTGTCATAAATACCGGGCAGTTTCCAAGCACCTGAATTTTATTTTATTTTTTTGTTTGTTTTGACTGTGGGGATGCTGTCATGGCCATAAACATGTTGGAAGAAATGTCCATCTGGTTCAGTTCCAAGCTGGGAGAAAGACACTGGAAACATGGAGGCTGATTGGAAAGAAGGCTTAATGATGAAGCAGAACCACATGAGTTTGAGGTCCTGGGCAGCTGACCACATGGAGCTGAGAATGAGGGGTATTTATACCTTCTGTTGGGCTTTGAATTTGGGCTTCCTGTTCCTGTGCAAGAACATGTATGCTCTTGGCTATTGTCAAGACTCCAGGGGGCCATGTAAAATCCTAGGAGTTTGTCTGAGCTAAGTTTGGTTGAAGTTTGCTGGGGGTGATGCAAGGTCCTAAGGAGATTGCACAATGTAGGGAGCTTCATGTCTTAGTGGGTTAATCCTATTATGTCCTGAGGGGTCATGTCTTAATAATCCTTCACCCTGGAGCTGAAGATCTTTTATAGATAGGCTGGCCCAGTCTTTCTTAAGGGGCACAAAATATCTGCTGGGATCTATTAAGAAAGGTGAGGGTTGCTTTCCAAGAACATGTTTCTCCATTTCTCATACAGGGAAATATAATGTTCTTCCTTTTTAAATATTTCTCAAAATATTTCATTCTTCTCAGAAAAAGGGTGGGTGCTAACTTTCTACGAACATGAGGAACAGTTGTAATTCAGTTTTTTCAGCACTGTTGTAACTTTGAACAGTTTCTAAATGAATAGTTGTAAATCAAGGACTATTTTTATATTACTAATTATATATGCTTGCTTTTGCAGAATGCTTTCTTTTTTTGTTTTTGTTTTATTTTAATAGTGATTGTTGCTGGGTTTTAGAATCATTTGGTGTTTGCCCCTCACTCCAAGCTAGCACCGAACTATTTGTTGTCCTGGGGAAGGAAATGCATCTTATTCTGTTTCATACTTGCACTTAAATTTACTTGGATTAAGACTATCATATCAGGTCTGCTTACTTAGCCATTGTGCAAATTGTAGTTGTCAAGGTATCTTTAATACTGCTGCTATTAAATTGAGAGAGGATTCTATTCCCCCACCCCATCTCTCTGAGGTATATTTGGCATAATAGTAGACACACTCTGACTAAATCTGTCTGGGCCTGGAGACTAAGCAAGGTCATTGCTGTTCAGTATTTGTCTGGGAGACCACAAGGAAATCCATGGCTGTCAGTTGTAATAATATAGGTCCATGATGGCAAACCTATGGCACGCATGCCACAGGTGGCACGCAGAGCCATTTGTGCCCGCACACAAATAGCAGGCAAACTTACCCCGCTGTGCATGCCCGTGCCTCACAGTTGATTTTTTGGCTGGTTTGAGGCCTTTTTCAGCCTCCCAGAGGCTTCAGGAAGGCTTCTGCAGGCTTTTCAGGAAGAAAACTAGGCCCCTTTCATCACTTCCTGTTTTTCTGACCCCTCACGTGTGTGTATGAGTAGGGAGCGTGGGGTGTGTGCGCGCATTGCCTTCTGGATGCTAGCACGTGAGCACGAGCATGCAAGAGCACACATAATTTTTGGCACAGGAGCCAAAAAGGTTAGCCACCACTGGTATAGGTAGCCCTCAATTTACAATGGTTCATTTAGTGACTGTTCAAAGTTATAGCAGCATTGAAAAAAGTGACTTGTGACTGTTTTTCACATTTACGACCATTGGGAGATTCCCCAAGGTCATGCGATAAAAATTTGGATGCTTGACAACAGACACATATTAGCAACAGCATTTAGACTTATATACCGCTTTATGGTGCTTTACAGCCCTCTCTAAGTGATTTTTACACATTCAGCCTATTGCCTTCCAACAATCTGGGTCCCAATTTTACCCACCTCGGAAGGACGGAAGGACAAGCCAACCTTGAGTCTACTGAGATTTGAACTGCCAAATTGCAGTCAGCTGGCAGTCAGGAGAAGTAGCCTGCGGTACTGCACTCTGACCACTACGCCACCACGCTCATCATATTGATCATAGTTGCAGTCTCCTGGGGTCTCCTGGGATCCCTTTTCGTGACCTTATAAGCAAAGTCAACAGGAAAGCCGTTAAATTCACTTAACAACCGTATTACCAACTGCATACCATTAACATGATTCACTTAGCAACTTTGGCAAGAAAGGTTGTACAATGGGGCAAAACTCACTTAACAAACATTTCACTTCAGCAACAGAAACGTTGGGCTTGATTGTGGTCGTAAGTCAAGGACTACCTGTACATGGGAGTGGCCTTGGGAGAGAAGAAGAAGAGCTGCAAGATAGACAATGGCCAGACCAGAAATGATACCCAAAGTTCACTGAAGAAATGGGTCCGGGACCAACATCTCAGCAGGGACTCTCCTGGGATTGTAGAGGAGATGCGCTTTCAAGACTGCAAAATGCTGTTTATGTAACCTTAAGCCGGTAGCAGAAATTTTGAGTAGTTTGGAGAACTGGAAAATATCACCTCTGACTGGCCCCTCCCCCATCTATTCTCTGCCTCCCGTTGAGTCCCAGCTGATTGGCTGGGTCTTCTTTGGTTGCCCTGCACAGGAGAATGGAGCTGGAAAGCAGGTTAGTGGAGTGGAGAGGGAAGGGAGATTTTGCAGTATCCTTCCCCAGCCTTACCCACCAAGCCATGCCATGCCTACTAAGCCACACCCACAGAACCCATAGTAAAAAATTTTGAATCCCACCACTGCCTTAAATGTAGCAATTTCTGGGTGTGCTTCTTGTCTAGACTTATCTCGCAAAGCCGACAGTAGGCTAGACGCGATGGGAAAATAAAACTTTGAAATAAAGCATTGTCAAACTACTCACATGCGGCTGCCAAGAAGACGGCACGGATGCTTCACAAAGTTGCCAAGGAATGGAGCTTGATTTGAGAACATCTTTACTTTTCCTTGGCTTCTCCACATTTTAAACCAAGTGGCAGATCATCCGCTGCTACTAATGCAAAAGCAGAGCAAGAGGCAGGGGGAGGTTTTGCCTTAGCTACAGGATGGAGGTCAGTGGCGGCATTACTTATTTATCGAATTCACCTAGCTGCCCATCACGCCTATCAGCAACTCACGGAAAAGAATGAAATATAAAAATAGCCATTCTGAAAAACAATAATTGGGTAAAAAGGAACAGTTAAAAATCAAAATGTTGTTACAAAAGCAAAGTAAAATCTTGCACTGAGAAAGGAGATGTGGATTTGCATAATTTCCACAGTGTCATTCAGGAAGGTCAAAGCTCAAAGTCACTCTATGGGGAGATAGGCAGTTTCTAAATGTGGTTGTCTGTATATGTGTACACACACCTACACACACATCTCTCATTTCTTTCTGTGCAGCAAGGGCTTCCCCCTTCTACCTGTTCATTATATATTCTTCCTGGAAAATAACAGAATTGGGAGGGACCTTGGAGGTCTTCTAGTTCAACCCTATGCCATTTCAGACAAATGGTTGTCCAATCTCTTCTTAAAAACCTCCAGGGTTGGATCACCCACATCCTCTGGAGGTACTTTTGAGCAGTAAGCAGATCTGGGGATGTCCAGCTTTAGCAAAAGATGCAGTGATGTGTAAATCAAACTGGACAATCAAAATTAGAGAAACAGAAAGTTTCTTCCCCAATTCTCCATCCCATGTAGAAAGATAATAGCAATAGCAATAGCACTTAGACTTACAATGCTTTACTGCCCTCTCAGCAGTTTACAGAGTCAGCATATTGCTTCCAATAATCTGGCTCCTCGTTTTACCTACCTCGGAAGGATGGAAGGCTGAGTCAACCTTGAACTGGTGAGGTTCGAATTCCTGGCAGTGAGCTGAATTAGCCTGCATTACTGCAATACACTATGCCACCAGGACCACTGGATCAATAATTCCTTCCCCATTCCACTTACCCCAATGATGGGAAAATTCTCCAACTCTTTCTCAAGACCAAGACTCCAACCATCCTAGCAGTAGAATTCCACACCTAGAATACTGCATCCAGTTTTGGTCACCACACTATAAGAAAGATGAAAGATGTTGAGACTGTGGAAAGAGTGCAGAGAAGAACAACAAAGATGATTAGGGGACTGGAGGCTAAAACCTATGAAGAATGATTGCAGGAACTGGGCTTGGCTAGTCTAGTGAAGAGAAGGACCAGGGGAGACATGGTAGAAGTGTCTCAATATTTGAGGGGGTGCCACAGAGAGGAGGGGAGGGTCAAGCTATTTTCCAAAGCACCTGAAGGCCAGACAACATAGAAATAAGGAGAAATTTTCTGACAGTGAGAACAATCAACCAAGGGAACAGACATTGCCTTCAGAAGTTGTGGGAGCTTCATTCCTGGAAGCTTTTGAGAAGAGATTGGACTGCCATTTGGCAGAAATGGTATAGTCTCCTGCTTGGGTGGGGAGGTTGGACTATATGACCTACAAGGTCCTTTCCAACTCTGATAATCTATAATTTGTAAATTCTATGACTCTTTAAAAAAAAAGAGAGAGAGGTTGAGATTGGACTGAATTGAAGGATGGGAATCCAGGAGGACCACAAGTTGCTAGAGATAGGGCTGTACCAGGAAGGAGAGGACATTCACACCCACCTTGTCACAAAATAAACCTCACACTGCTGTCTTTCGAAAGGGCTTAGAAAGCAAATACTCTTTCATCACACTGAATGAGAATTGGAAAAAAACCCAGGAGAATTTCTCTGCCTGCTACAGGTGTGAGAGTTGGTTCTCACACAGCCAGGAGGAAACAACACGGGAACAAAACTGATGCTTTGAAAAAGAAAAACACAAGACAGACAGAAACAAGCACACCCAACACCAAAGCAAGGTACAAGCAGTCTGTTATATAGGGTGGATAGGAAAAAGAGATAGAAGAGGTATGTTTCTCTAGATAGATTCTTTTTTTAGAAACACAGCTGTTGCTGAAAAGTTTGGCCTTGGTTTCCTAATGTTCTTGAATAACTACAGGTAGTCCTTGACTTAAAACCACAAATATTGAGTCCAAAATTTCTGTTGCTAAATTGGACAGTTGTTAAGTGAATTTTGATCCATTTTACGATCTTCCATGTTGTGGTTGTTTAAGTGAATCGCTGAAGTTGTTAAGTTAGTAACACAGTTGAATCTGGCTTCCTTGTTGATTTGGCTTGTCAGAAGGTCGCAAAATGGGATCACTTGATCCCGAGACACTGCAACCATCATAAATATGAGTCAGTTGCCAAGCATCCAGAGGTGGTATCATCAGCCAGTTCTGGCCAGTTCTGGAGAACCGGTAGTAGAAATGTTGAGTAATTTGGAGAACCGGCAAATCCCACCTCTCACTGGCCCACCCCCACCTATTCTCTGCTTCCCAAGTCCATGCTGATTGGCTGGGTCTTTTTTGGTTGCCCTGCACAGGAGAACGGAGCCGGAAAGCAGGTTAGTGGAGGGAATGGGGGGTCACTAAATGAACTGTTGTAAGTCAAGGTTATTACTAATTGGGGTTATTGTTTTTCTCGTGAGCTTCTTGCTTATATGGTTCAATCCAGGACCTGGGGGATGAAGGAAAGACGTGCAAAGATAGTACAGCAAGCATGTCTTTTAGTATATTACGTTATTCCTGGAGCCAATATTTCTGAGGTGATACCATTATCCAAATTTCGGAGGAGACGCTTCAAACGGATATGCTGCCCCCAACCAGTTCTGGACAGATGGTATACAGGAGTTAATTATGAGGGCTTCTTGCTTGGCTCATTTCCTCAACCTCCTTGAAATTTCCAGACGTTGGCTGGTTCTTCCACCACTTGCCTTGATTCAGTTGCTGAATTGGATCTGTGCTGGTACCCAGGGCAGTGACACGTACGGCCTGGATGAAGAATGATAGATGGAGCATCGGAAGGGTCAGAGGTTAATTGAGTACAGTAATTGGAGAATGGCAGCTATTTACTGACAGAGATGGATGACAAAGGGACAAGTTGGGAGAGGACAACTGGCTGAATGGATAGATAGTGAGTGAAAAGATGAAGTAAAGAAGGGACACCATTTCTGGTTCCAAGAAAGGTCACCAAGAAACTGGTGGACACACACTTGGGCATTAAGCAAGACAGAGGATTATTGATACAATACCTATGGGAAGGCTACCAAGTCATTTGGTGGGAAAAAAAACCCCTCCTACAGTTGTGTCTATGGAGATTCTCAATCATCCAGGTTATGGTTGTCTCAAAAGTGCTTTCTCAAAAGACAACTGAACTTCCTTTGTTTTTGTTTTTCTTGAAGAGGTTTCACTTCTCATCCAAGAAGCTTCTTCAATTCTGACTTCAGAAAGAACTGAAGAAGCTTCTCGGCCGAGAAGCAAAATGTCTTCAAGAAGAAAACAAAAAACAAAGAAAATCCAGTTGTCTTTTGAAAAAGCATGTTTGAGACATTTTGCAGCTTCTCTTGTATTTCTGACAACAGGTTGACCTGCAGAAATTGGCCAACCTAGATGCTTGACATAACACGAGTTGCTGTTCCGTGTTCAGGAGCGGCAGGGGATAAAGAAAGTTGACAACCCAGTTTCTAAGATCCTGAGAAGTAAACTGAAGCCATTGCAAGTACATAAAATCTAAATGGAATGCTACTTGAGAAGAGTGGTTGAAACCACATGAGACGGTTGCTTGGAAATACCTGGTTTTCTACGCATGCTTCTAGCTTTAAGTACTGAACAAATTAACATTATAACTAATTAAATTTACTAGATATGCATGCCTAAGGCAACACTGGGAAGAAATGCTTGGAGATAACAGCACTGTAGCCACAGAGTATTTAAGCAAGGTAGGGGAAACATGCAGTGTGAACATCTGGAATATGTTCTGAGCAGCTACCCAACAGCCCCTCCCACAGAAATACATTGGGGGATTTTTTTTCCCCTTTCCTATACACAATTTCAGATCTAATTGCCATTTAATTGTTTTTAGTAAGTTTTAACGAGATGTGTTGTTTTGTATTAATGATTGTGGTCTTTTCTTTTTCTGAGCCGTTAAGAATCTTGCGGCCTAAGTTTGGCAGCAGCCCTGTAAATGCTATAATAAATAAATCAATATATTTTGGGAGGGTTTTTTTTTTCCCTCCTAGCTGCCCCCCACCAAGCCCCATTTGGCCTATTTTCAAGCTCAATCTTTTTGTTAGCTTCTAAACTCCCCCCACCTCCTGTATCAAAACTGGCCCCTTTCTGTTTTGCTTTCAAGGACTGATCCTGCTAATGGACACTGAGAAAGATGAATAGAGTCTGGACTTGTTTGCATAATTTATTTCCAGGACTCCTTTGGGTGAGAAAGAATAAAAGGAATCTCTAATGAAGCATTTCGGAGTATATTCATTTTGATGGGACTGTGTGGTTTTGGTTTGGAGGAATTAATCTAAAGATCCTCCCTGAGTAAATGTGGCAAAGACCACCGGAATAAAAAGTACAGGCAGGGATGGGGCTGCTGGGGGCTCGCAGGGGTTCAGGAGAGCCCCTAGATAAGGTTCTGTGCATTTTCAATAACCCCCAGATCCCACTCCTGGCTGGCCCACTCCCCCCCCCCCCCCCCCCCCCCCCCCCCCCCCCCCGGAGTCCTCACACAGCCTGTTTTTGATGCAGGTAAGAGCAGGATCATGCAGAGGCTCGGGGAGCATGAAAAATAGGCCTCCCGAAAGTTCGAGAAGGCTGGAAATGGGTCTGTTTCCAGTTTCCAGAGAGCCTCCGGGGCCTGGGGAGGCCGTTTTCACCCTCATGGAGGCTCAAGGAAAGCCTCCAGAGTCCGGGGAAGACAAAAAGCCCCCCCTCCTGAGGCAGGAAGCTGACTAGGCCATGCCCACCATGGCCACACACACCCAGCAACCAGGTAAAGAACCGTTTCTTTAAAAAATTTAAGCCCACCCCTAACTACAGATAATGTAGGATCCAACTTGGGTCGCTGTCAGGATTCTGACACTTAACCCCATTTAATTCATGAGTCTCAAGCTAAACTTCCAAAACTTCAAAAGGATTTATTGGGAGTTAAAAGGTCCGGCACTGCCTGGGTTCATATTCTCCAATGGGACACATCCATAGCCAAGAGTCATCAATCATGCTCTCCAGTTAGAATTGTGCGTGGCAGAAATGTTGGTCACCTAGTTACTACTTTTCAAAACATTTATGGAATGCAGTTTTGGTTTGCTAGATGCCGCCTCTTTGGTTTGCAAGATGCTCCCTCCTCCCTTTCTGTTGGCAACTCTAAAAGACCATAGAAATATTTTATGAATTGACATTCGGCTCCCCTCACTCCTTGAAGGTGACCTATAGAACACAAGAAAACAAATGTATTGCAGGTATAGGACTTAGGGTTGCAAACTATCCCCAGGCTTGGTTGGGTTTTCTGCATGAGTTGACAGTCAGTGAGATCAGAGATTTTTTTTTTCTGAGATTTCAGGTACAGGTCATCCTCAACTTACAATCAGTTGCCTAGTGACTGTTCAGAGTTACAATGGAACACCCCACCCCCCAAGTTTTTATGACTTGGATTCAGAGTCCAATTTCTCCCCCATAGTCATGTGATCATATTGGCGGACTTAGCAACTGGTCCTCCTATGCGGCTGCAAGATTGCAATTCACAGCACAAAACACACAATGTTTGCAATGGGTTGACTTAATAATTGTGGCATTCACTTAATGACTGTGGCATTTGCTTTACAGTCATGGGAGCAGAGGCTCAACTTTTGATCGTTGTGACATATAATGGAAATTCCAGGCTCCATTGTGGTTGTAAGTCGAGAACTACTTGTACAGTATCTTCTCCCCACTTAGTGTCATGGGGAAACCTGCAATTGTCAACATTCTCCTTTCTATGTCAAACTAGCAATTTTATCATAAAACAGCCCAGCATAGTTTTCAGTTCTCATTCTAACTTCAAATTAGCTCCTCCCTTTACAGGTACCCAGAAACATCATTGTGGGCTTTATGAACATATTAAGGACAAATCCTTACTGCAGTGAACAAAAAATACACAAACAACCTCCCCAGACTTGATTTAGGAAGGTATCTTTTTTCTTTTCTTTCTTTTCTTTCTTTCTTTCTTTCTTTCTTTCTTTCTTTCTTTCTTTCTTT
>BLBF01000071.1:7226794-7247215 GCA_015471245.1 Laticauda colubrina
TTTCTTTCTTTCTTTCTTTCTTTCTTTCTTTCTTTCTTTCTTTCTTTCTTTCTTTCTTTCTTTCTTTTGTTCTTTCCTTCCTTCCTTTTTTCCTTCCTTTCCTTTCCTTCCTTCCTTCCTTTTTTCCTTCTTTCCTTTCTTTCTAAGACATAATTATCTCAATTTGAAGCCTAAACCCAGCCTTCTGCCTCAGTTTCTCTAATGGCACCATGGAATGGAAGGAGGTGCCGAATGCTATTTTTGTGTGAAAGATGATGAGAAGGAAGAGGCAATTTATGAAAGCTTGCCAGGAGATTGCCAGGAGCTTCTTATAGTTTCTTTGTAAGATTACTGTAGTTTTAAGGAGGAGGGATGGCTCAAAGTTAGGGATTTATCAGGCTTAAGGCTTTGTGAATGGGGGACGCACCCATGTGTGTGTGAATGTGTGTGAGAGATACAAAGGGAGAGAGAGAGAAAACCTTGGGTATCAGTATTTCTCTAGTGGTGACATTTATTTCAACCTCTCCCATCACCTTTTGTGTGGAATGCATAAGTGGCTGCATGCAACACCACATAATTTATTATAATACCACGATGCCAATAAATGTACCACTTTACAGAAATAGAAGCTGAATATTGGGTTCTGCCCCAAGAAACTTCGAACATCGAAGCAGGGAAACATCGAACCTACCTATCAGGATACATTTATAGGTTTTGATGTAATCTGGCTCAAGGTCAGAGATAACATTAAAAGGTAAGTGAGGAGGGTGTGTTTCCATGCTCTCCTGCCTCCATAGAGTGGAGGATAATGCTGAATGATATCGGGAGAAACATCTCAGAGCTTCAAAAAAGGGTTGAAATTTGATGGGGGAAGTTTTTAAAGGAAAAAAAAGGCAGAGAGAAAGGAAGGCGATAGTTCAATTAAATCATCATCATCATCATTATCGTGGTGATAATGTCCCAATTATCGTGTTTGCTCTTTGGGGAAATGAGAAAAGCTTTAATTCCACTGCAGTCAAGAAGATTAATGGAAGGAGAACAGAAATTGCCAGCTGCCAGATATTTTATCTGCCCATTCAGAATTTTCGTTTGATGTGAATCTCAAGTTGTGTGTGTGTTTGTGTGTGTGAGAGAGAGAGTGTGTGTGTGTGATAAACAAGGTAGATCTGTGAGTTCAAACTTGTTTTTATATTATTTGCAATTCCCCTTCCTCCTGTAGGATATGTCCTTCCCCTTCACCAAATAAGGTAAAGGTAGAAGTTCCCCTCTCGTCTTAGCCACTGAGTCACCATGTCCAAATACCAAATATCACATTTTTCTGTTCTACCCTAGTGGTTGTTTTTTTTTTTTTTTCAAAATTCTAGTCTGAGAGAACTGAAGAAGCTTCTTGAATGAGAAGCAAAATCTTCAAGAAAAAACAAAATCCAGTTCCCTTTTGAAAAAGCATCTTTGAGACAACCATGACCTGGATGACTGAGAATCTCCATACACATGTAGTCTGAGACTATCCTTATTTTCTTTCTGATTCTACCGAGAGGTTCCTAGGTATTTTCCATATGTTCTGGAGAAGATTTTGTGGAATTTATGAAGATGCTTGCTAACTTCACTCAATTCAGTGGGCAGGCCTATTGAACAGATTTTATAATTCCTTCATAGAATTTTGCTTCCAATTCTCCAGTTGGTTTGGCCTACAAGCCAAGAAATATTGAAAGATTATTTCATAACTTAGCACATCTGGAGATTGGATGGGGAAAGATTATTCCGCATGAAAGGAAATTTTATCCAGAGGAAGTGTCAAGGCTCCTACAAAAATGCCCTTTTTAAAAGAAATGTTGGCTCTTTTGCACAGCAGGCTAAACATTCCACAGTCATGTTAAAATGTTGAGCAAGAATCATTGTTCGAAGAAACTTGCTGATGTTAGAACATGGGAATGTGCATGTGCTTGTGAACATAGCTGTGTTTTGCAGACCCCCAGTTTTAGATCTCCTGGGTTGTATGTGCATTGTATTGGAAGGAACACGCACATTACAACCTGTGACAAATTCTCTCTTATGAACTGGACCATCAAACTAGTGTGTGGAAATCTATGGTGATTCTCAGTCATCCAGGTCATGGTTGTCCCAAAGGTGTTTTTTCAAGAGGCAACTGGACTTTCTGGTTTTTGTTTTGTTTTGTTTCACTTCTCATCCAAGAAGCTTCTCCAGCTCTGAAGAAGCTTCTTGGATGAGAAGAAAAATCAGAAAGTCCAGTTGCCTCTTGAAAAAGCACTTTTGGGACAGCATGTGGATAATTTGTTCAAATGTGGCATGTTCCCGGAAAAAACACAGGCATCCTTTTTCCTTAGTCTGGCTTCAAATTTGGTGTGTCGGCCCTTGGAGAAGGTTCCTCTGTGACCATCTTCCTCACCAGGAAATCTGGATGAGCTTCTGAAATCCTCCCACCGATCCTTTTTGTTTTCAGCCCTTCAAAGCAAATCTTCCTTAGGTCCTTCCTCTCAGCATCTTCAAGCAAATCTTCCCAGCTCAGCTTCCTTGCCCTGCCATGTCACCCTCTTCCTGATGCCTCTCCAGTTCACCTCAATCCAATTTGCATAATTCCCAGCTACCATTAATCATTCTAATTAGCTGAAGCCAGTGAACTGGAAGATGGCAGAAATGTAGCATTTGGTGTGCAGAAAGGGATTTGGAGCTGATGTGGAGGCTAGCTAGGGAAAAACCGGCTCCTCTAGCTGTGTCATGGAAGGCATATAATACCTACTTACATATGTGCTTGTCACCAGTCCAGCATTTCCTTTTTTCAGTCTCATTACACTGGACATCTGGCCGTTTCTCAATTTAAATTGCGTCAGTTTTGCATGGGATCTTGATTGAAATTGTGCAGTGCGGTTCAGTGGTACGATTCATTTTTTTTTTACTACCAGTTCTGTGGGTGTGGCAGGGGAAGGATACTGTGAAATCCCCATTCCCTCCCCACTACTGGGGGAAGGGTAATATAAAATTGCATTCCCTGCCCACCCCACAAACCTGCTTTCCAGCTCTATTCTCCTGTGCAGGGCAACCAAAGAAGACCCAGCCGATCAGCTGGGACTCGGGAGGCAGAGAATAGATGGGGGTGGGGCTAGCCACAGGTGGTATTTGATGGTTCTCCTAACTACTCAAAATTTCTGCAACCAGAACTGGTCAGAACCTGCTGAATACCACCTCTGGGTACATAGCTCAGGACCACAGGGACCCTCGCACTTTGCCAGTTCTCTGAACTGCTCAAAATTTCCGGTACTGGTTCTCCAGAACTGGTCAGAACCTGCTGAATACCACCTCTGGCTCAGCATGTCATACGTTCTCTTCCTTCTGTCAATCCAAGTGTGTAAACCAGGCTAAGTCAACCGTGCAAATCAAGCTTCTTGCTTTAACAGAGTTTCCACTTTTGCTTGCCTTAATGTTTGTTTGTTTGGACTAAAGAAAGATGGTCTAGAAATACCATGCCTAAAAGAAAATTCTAGCTAAACCGTATTTTCATCTTAGTTTGTGGTATGAAGTCAGACCATGTCCTGACACAGAACCAATCCATTAGAATCTTAGCCAATGTATTCACCCAACAGGCAAAGCTTTGTTGATTTAACTTTTTGTGATAATGGTGATAGTAGCAATGGCAGAGTGTTGTACAGGTTCGGCCCGTTTGGTGAATTTATGGGAGATACTCAGAGGTGGTATTCAGCAGGTTCTGATCAGTTCTGGAGAACTGGTAGCGGAAATTTTGAGCAGTTTGGAGAACCAGCAAATGCCACCTCTGACTGGAGATTTTACAGTACCTTTCCTTTGCCACACCCACAGAACCGGTAGTAAAGGAATTTGAATCCCACCACTGAAGATACTGTGTAGATATAAAACCCAGGAAACAGATTAAATCATGGACTAAGGGAAGCAAACTGCACAAATGCAACCAGCGTTATGTTGTGTAAGTGGAGGCAGTTGGAAACCGGTTTATTTACTAACTGTATTTATAACCCACCCAATCCCGACTGTGAAGTTCTCAGGGCAGTGTCCAAAAATAAGCCAAACTTTATAAAACCAAGAGATTATAATACTCAAATCACAATACAGGACAGACATAAACAGTCAATTCTTCAGTTGGGTTAGAGGGAAAACAAAACAATTCTTAACTGCCTTGTTAGCTGGGTCAGGCCTACCCATAACCCTGAAGGAAAGATGTTCCAGAGCACAGGTAGTCCTTATTTAATGACTGCCTCATTTAGTGAACATTTGCAGGTAATGAAACCAATAATTTTATGACCAGTCTTAACCTTTATGATCTTTGCAGATCTGTAAAGCAAAGAAAGGAATCTGTTCTCTTCAATGGATATTAACAAACCCATCATTTCCCTCCCTCTTAATTCTTACAGAAATCCCTTCCAAACCCCTTACTCAATTCCCATATTTTCCATAATAAAATGCAAAAAATCATCAGTACACTTTTTTTCTTCTTCTTTTAGCAAATTTCCATAAAAGGTTTCTGGGATTTTTCTTGGACTTATTCCTTAGTCAATGCTTAATTTTCAAAATGGACTCTGAATTTAGCTCCCTAAGGCTTCAGAAGCAGAAGCGCATTGCATTTAGGACAGATTTTTAGAAATCATTGTAAAATGCCATTTCCCCAGCATGCTTCCTTCATTCACCCTTCAGCAGCTCTGCGTCTCCTGGATATCTTATTCACATTGACTTAAGATTTTTGAGGACTGAAGTTCTAATGCATTTGGACGGTACCAAGCTGAGGAAAGCTGTTTCAACTTATCGTTCTGTCAGGACTTGAGGCTCCCATTGCTGAAATCAGGCTGTCCAAAACATTTTGATTTCAAAATACTTGAAAGGGAGGTTTGGGAGCATGAAAACAAAGCTTCGCAACCTTTTGTCTTGTTCTGCCTTTGGAGTGAACCTTGGCTTTTCCAGGCCATGGAATTGGGGGGAGAGGGGAGGAATGGAGAGAGAGGGGTACTTAAGCAGAGGTGGGCTTCAAAAATTTTAGCAAAGGGTTCTCTGCCTGGTTGCTGGGTGGGCGTGGCCATGGTGGGTGTGGCCTAGTTGGCCTCCTGCACCATGGCTGGACAGGGGGGCATTTTTGCCTTCCCCGGGCTCCGGAGGCTTTCCTTGAGCCTCCAGGAGGGCGAAAACAGCCTCTCTGGGCTCCGGAGGCTCTATGGAAGCTGGAAACAGGCCCATTTCTGGCCTTCCCTAACTTCCGGGAGGCCCGTTTTTTGCCCTCCCTGAGTCTCCGTGCATGTCCTGAACTTACCTGCATCCAAAACAGGCCTTGTGGGGACTCCTGGGAGGGGACGAGGTGAGATGGGGGGGCCAACCAAGAGTGGGATTTGGGGGTTCTCCTAACTAAGTAACTAACTAACTAAGGTAGTTCTCAACTTATGACCACAAGTGAGCCCCAAATTTATTTATTTTTCCCCCAAAAAAGTTTTTTTATTTTTAATCTTTTACATCACTTTGAGTGATCAGTGTGTTTCCAGGTTTTTACATTTTCATACAAATATGACCATAATTACATATCTATCTCACATTTCTTCAATTTCTTATCATCACATTTTCCATTTTTTATAAATTTTCAATACTATTCTTATATTTTTACTTTTATTTTATCCAATTTTAATTCATATAATTTTCTTTAATTATACTCTTATCTTCTTTATATAATATCTTAAAATTCTTTATTTCTTATTCTATGTTCACTACATTCTTATGCTTTTATCTGTCATATTTGCCATTTCATCACATATTCTTATTTCATTATTCAATACGTTCCATCTTAATATTAATAAATCCAAAATTTCTCCCCTTACTTACCCACTTGAGAGCCCAACATTTCTGTTGTTAAGTGAGACATTTGTTAAGTAAATTTTGCTCCATTTTATGACCTTTTTTGCCACAGTTGTTAAGTGATGCACCACAGTTCTTTAGTTAGTGACACAGTTGTTAAAATGAATTTGGCTTCCCAGTTGACTTTGCTTATTGGAAGGTTGCAGAGGGCGATCCTATGACCCTGGGACACTGCAACTGTTGTAAATATGAGTCTGAATTGTCTGAATTATGATTGTTGTAACCATGAGGATGCTGCAACGGTCATAAGTGTGAAAAATGGTCATAATGGCATTTTTCAGTGTCATTGTAACTTCGAACACTCGCTCAACGAACTGTTGTAGGTTGAGGATCAACTATACATAGGTACATACCCCCAAAATGGGTTGTTATAACCTGAAAGATGGGCTGAGTTAAGGATTAGGAGAGCTGTATGCTGAGGTGAGAAATGAAACAAATTTTTTGGAGATTTTGTCCAGATGTAGACTACTCAGAATAGTCCAAGAAAAAGACAGGTTTAGTGGATCTGTTTAATCGTAAGCTGAAGAGAAAGCACACTTCCCATTTAATGCAAGCTGTAAGATGCAATGCAGCAAGCCATTTTGCACACTTACACTTTGTATAAAAGCTAATTAATTCTGAGGTTCTTTTTTTTTTTAACATAAAAGTGCACCTGCTTTCTCTTCCTCAGGAGTATTCCAACAGTCAGATGGCTCTTTTCAAACATGGCTAGGTTTGAAAATATAGCCCCGGGTTCAGAAAAAGAAGGAGAGAGATCAAGATGTGGAGGTCAAACATTTCCTGGCAGGTTAAAAGAAGTATTTGGGAGAAAGCTGATTTGTTCACCTTCTGGTGAAGGGGTGTTTTGTGCTTAATGTGCTAAACGCTGGGCTCAGAAATCCAGAATAAGTGTGAAGGAGTTGAGCCTGGCAGAGGGGAGATGATGAGAATGGCTGACAGTGATTGGTGGAAAGGAGCCTTGTGCTCTGAGGCATGAATTCCCAGCTCCCCAGCTTTGACCTTCCCGACTCCTTCAGGTAGAAAGGAATGATCTTGACAGGCTGGTGGGAGAAGAAGGCAGGGAGATGGGATGCAGAGAGAGGGAAAGGGGAGAGAGAGAGAGAGAGAGAGACAGAGACAGAGACAGAGACAGAGACAGAGACAGAGACAGAGACAGAGACCTTAGGGGTAAACTTTTGTCCCTTCTTGGGACATAGCGCTTCCTAAGATGTAGGCATCAGCTTATCATTTTCCTTTTAAAATTTAGACATTCAAAGTTGGTGTTAGACATTTCTGTCACAAAGTAAAAGCTCAGATGGGGCATTAGGGAAGAATCGGGGAGAGAGAGGGTGGGGGGAGAGAAAGAGGGAGAGAGGGGGATAGAGAAAGAGAAAGAGAGAGGGAGGGAGGGAGAGAAAAAGAGAGAGGGATGGAGAGAAACAGAAGGAGGGAGGGTGGCAGGGAAGGAGGGAGGGAAAAAGAAAGAGAAAGAGGGGAGGGAGAGAGAAAAAGAGACAGAGAGAGAGGGAAGGAGGGAGGGAGATATAGAAAGAGAGAAAAAGATAGAGGAAGGGAGGGAAAGGAAAAGAGAAAGAGAGGGAGGGGGAGAGAAAAAGAAAGAGAGAGGGAAGGAGGAAGGGAGATAGAGAGAAAGAGAAAGAGAGAGAAAGGGAGGGGAAAAAGAGAGGGAGGGAGAGGGAGAGAGAGAAAAAGAGAGAGAAAGAGAGAGGGAACGAGGGAGGGATATAGAAAAAGAGAGGGAGAGGGAGGGAGGAAGAGAGAGAGAAAGAAAGAGAAAGAGAGGGGGGAGGCCTGTGTGGCTACCAGAGGGTGAGGTGGACCACAAGCTCTGGAAGACCACTAGATAGCTTTAAAGAGATAAGGAAAACTCTTAATTCTTTGCTGATATCTAGTGAGAACCTAGATTTTGGCCATCAAGTAATGGTAGTTCTAGAAGTTGACCATTAACTCTTAAAAATGACAACAAACCTAACAGGGTGATGTTTGGTTTTGCAGGCTAATGTGAAGGACTGACTTGGTGAGATGAGGTGTGTGTGTGTGTGTGTGTGTGTGTGTGTGTGTGTGTGTGTGTGTGTAGACAGATCTAGATGCAGAGAATGTCTATCCATACCTCTCTATCCATCCTATCTGTATATCCATCCATCCATCCATCCATCCAGAGAGTTAAACTAAATCTAAAACTCCCCTCTTGTTATATATATTTGACTCACTAATGGTGGCTCATTTTCCAGGCAGAAAGGATACTGGGGGCCTCAACTGTTGGGGCTCCTGGTTTCCTTACAAATCCCCATAGGAAAACTGCATTTCCCATTGTCCCCAACTTCTGGACTTTGTGACATTCAGAGAGCATCTGGAATAAGGAAAGGGAACTGCAGTGATATGAGCCAGAGAGAAAAACAGGACCTCTCCATGTGAGTGTTGTGAATGGAAAATGTCCATATGCGCCCAGCCAACTAATTACCAACTTTGGCACCGTCTCTGCTCCTTGCTGGTCACCGCTGAGTCACATTTCCAGCTTGTGGTTCTTCACAGCAGCACCAGTCGGTACAGAAGGTGGAGTTGAGGAACTTCTTAGCTTCAGATAATGGTAACAAGGCCGTCACAGTTAAAGAAATAAAATAGAATCAGTTACAATGCTTTAAACAGCTTGGAGCTTGGCAGCCAGAGAGTCTGCCTGTGTCAGTATGAATCTGTCCAGACATTAAAGTCAGCAGCTTCAGGCCTTCTTAAAGATATACCCACTTTCTGAGATCATTTGTAATTCCCAATTTATGGAGTTAGGCTCAGCCCCGACTCTCTACCAGGGGTGGGCTGCTACTGGTTCACCCTGGTTTGAATGAACCGGTAGTTGATTTTATCATTTTTAATAGCTGGTTTAGTAAACCGGTAAATCCCACTCCTGGATGGCCCCATCCAACCTGCCCCTCCCCTCCCAGGAGTCCCCACATGGCCCATTTTAAATGCCAGGTAAGTGCACGGCCCATGCAGAGGCTCGGGGAGGGCAAAAAATGGGTCTCCTGGAGGCTCCAGAAGAGGGTCTCTGGAGCTTGGGGAGGCCATTTTTGCCCTCCCAAAGGCTTGAGGAAAGCCTCTGGAGGCCAGAGAGGGCAAAAGGTGGGCCTCCTGGAGGTTCCAAAAGGCCAGAAATGGGCCCATTTCTGGCTTTCAGAGAGCCTCCAAAGCCCGGGGGAGGCTGTTTTCGCCCTCCCAGAGGCTCGAGGAGCCTGGAGAAGGTGAAAACAGCCTCCCTGCCACGGTGCAGTAGGCCGA
Source organism: Laticauda colubrina (assembly GCA_015471245.1). Lineage (NCBI taxonomy): Eukaryota > Metazoa > Chordata > Lepidosauria > Squamata > Elapidae > Laticauda > Laticauda colubrina. The sequence goes on from BLBF01000071.1 coordinate 7,235,924, forward strand.
CTAGGCCACACCCACCAGCAACCAGGCAGAGAATCGGTTGCTAAAATTTTTGAGGCCCACCCCTGCTATCTACTACTGACAGGAAAGGAATCAGGACTTTGCAGATTGGCCTTTTCAGTCCGACTTACAGGGCATTGTAGGAGCCCATAGGATTGTAGGAGTCAATGTATTGACCATGGAGGCCCAAGTTGACCCAAAACCACAGGCTTGTTCTTGTGGGCCAAAATTGGACAAAGGAGTACATCTGGAGCTTCTAGAGCAGGGGTCTCCAAACTCAGCAACTTGGATGAGGACAGTAGATCCCAATAGATTACAAAAGCACAGGGACTATAAAAAGGATTGGGGGACATATGCTGCCCATCCTGATTTAATCCACATTCTGTCAACGCAGTGTATGGAGAACTTCATTCTTGGCAACTTTAAGACTTGTGGACTCCAACTCCCAGAATTCCTCAGACAGCCACACTATCTGGGGAATTCTGGTAGTTGCAGTCCACAAATCTTAAGGTCTGTAGAGATTCTCAGTCATCCAGGTCATGGTTGTCCCAAAGGTGCTTTTTTTCAGGAGGCAGCTGGACTTCCTTGTTTTTGCTTTAAAGACATTTTGCTTCTCATCCAAGAAGCTTCTTCAGCTCTGGGAGGATAGTGGGGAATGGAAGGATTTACATTCCTTGCAGACAGCTGGTCATTTGCATTTTTTTAAAGGGTCGTTGAAGCACCTGGACCTTCTAAAAGGATGGCGAATGACCAGCTGTCTGAAAGGAATATAAATCCTTCCATTCTCCACCCTCCTGTCAGAGCTGAAGAAGCTTCTTGGATGAGAAGCAAAATAAAAACAAGAAGTCCTTAAAGAAAAAACAAGAAAGTCCAGTTGCCTCCTGGAAAAAAAAAGCACCTTTGGGACACAAATCTTAAAATTGCAAAGTTCAGAGACCCCCTGTTCTAAGGAACAATGAGATATCATTGCTCCCATCAAATAAAGATGGGAGCTACCCAAATTTTGGAAGAAACGCTGGCTAGGATTGTGAGCCTGGTGACTGATCTCTGCCCATAGCTCATCATCTTCTCCCTGGTTTTGCATATAAACAAACCTTCTGCCTCTTCAGCTGGTGGCCAGCTCCATCCGTCAGCTCCACAGAATCTTAATCAGCCATTTCACCGGTAAGACCTAGGCTGGTTCCCCCCTCCCCAACCATCCCTTTCTCTTTTCTCTCTCTGTCACACAGAAGCACACTCATGCACACACACTTTCCTGCTGATTGGTGGCTAGATTTAAGAACAACCAAGGTCACTTGGCCTGCTCACCATCCTTGAATTACTCAGGCACACTCAAGCACAACAGATCATACCATTTCACGTCTAGTTCAAATCACTTTGAGGATGGGCGATGATGGGAACGAAGGAGAATATTCACTCCTGCTTAGCAACATTTCCTAGATTGATCTGTTGGTTTATTTCTTTTAATCTTAGGTCAACTGACAAGGATTGTTACAAGTAGGAAATTTCCTGGGAGTAGACAACAAAGGGAGAAATTGCAATTCAGTTTCCGTTGTAGGTTTGGTGTAAGTTTTAATGGCAATGGTTTCAACACAACTTGAGAAGCTAAGTTAGCATTAACGTGGATTTTTGTGTTTCTGTGTGGGATTTTGAATAGAATAGAAAATAGAATAGAATAGAAAATAGAATAGAATAGAAAATGGAATGGAATGGAATAGAATAGAATAGAATTCTTTATTGGTCAAGTGTGATTAGACACACAAGGAATTTGTCTTGGTGCAAATGCTCTCAGTGTACATAAAAGAAAAGGTACATTTGCCAAGAATCATAAGGTATGAATCATAAAGTAATCATAACTTAATAATGGTCATAGGGTACAATAAGCAATCAAATCATACTAGGAAACAGTCAATAAAAATCATTAGAATACAAGCAACAAAGTTACAGTCAAACAGTCATAAATGGGAGGAGATGGGTGAAAGGAAGGATGGGAGAATTAATAGTAATAGTAATGAAGACTTGGTAAATAGTTGCAGCGTTGAGGGAATTATTCGTTTAGCAGAGTGATGGCGTTCAGCGGAAAACTGTTCTTGTGTCTAGTTGTTGTAGAGTGTTTTGCAAAGCAGGACTTTTTTATTATTATTATTGTGCAAATCCAGAAAATGGCTTAATACAATAATCAGGCTTAATGTGCAGAATGAAAAAACGATTAGAATCTCCCGGTGAATGAGGCAGTGCCTCAATCCTTCAGGGATTTTGCTGCCTGGAAAGATTGTCCTCGTGATTGAAGTCAGAGGCCAAGGGAAAAAGAAGGCATTTAAAAAAAAAACAAAAAACAAAATAAGGAAACACCAGGGGGGAGAATAAGAACACCCCCCAAAAAAAGAAAATCAATAGGAAAGTGAGATGTATGCTGACGGTGTTGAAAATGAAGAATGATTTGTAGTTTTAGTGGGCTTTGAATTCCTACTCTCACAGGACTGCTTCCGTTGGAAAAAAGAAAAAGAAAAGACGGGAATTTATTTGAGCGGAAAGGAAACGGATGTTTGAAAAGCTGATTTTTTCAGAACTGAAATTTTAGTTGGGAGCCTTAGCCACTTCTTGTTTGGCTGCAGTTTCATTTTCCAAGGAAACACCACTGAACTCTGTCTGAATAGCAATCCTGGATGGGGTTATACAGACATGTAGTTCCTACACTTACGACTGGTCATTTAGCGGCCACTGAAAATTACGATGGGCCTCCTTGGTGATATTTAGAAGCTGGTTCTGGAGTTCCGACCGCCACTCTTCCTCCATGTACGACCATTTACAATGTCCTTTAGTCACCTGACTGCGTTTTTAATTATTTCCAGCTTGGGACAAAACCAGCCCATAGCAAACAATATTCTCCCATCCAATTACAAGATTGGCTGAGGATTCTGGGTTCTAAAATTAGAGAAAGACTGGGCAGTTTGCATGACAGCAATCCGCAGGTGACCATTGATGTTGCTCCCAGCAGCCTAGAGGACTTCCAAATCTGTTATTCCGTTTGTATTACAAATGTGTTGCTGAACTTTGATGGGCCAATATTATTTTGGGAAATAATATTCTTTGCTTTTTTAAAGACATTTTAAAGACTTTTCCTATTACGGGAAAAATACCCCTCCAACCTACCCCTCTAGAAAACCTCCCCTCCTACAATGTTACTGCAGGATTATCAGAAACAAAGGAAAGGTGTCAGTTTAATATCTTTGTCACTAAGAGGCATCTTTCCTTGAAAAGGAGCATGGGAAGTCAGAGCTAAGATGTAATCATCCTAAACAAATATTTTTGAATCTCTACAGAATAAATTTTCCTCACCATTGTACAAATTCAACCGTCCGATGAATCACTTGAGCCAGTGCGTTCCAGAAGAGGCAGTGCAGTTTTCTGAATCTTGGCATATACCTTTCTCCCTCTTCCTCCTCTTCCTCCTCCTCCTCCTCCTCCTCCTCCTCCTTCTTCTTCTTCTTCTTCTTCTTCAAATTTATGGGAAAATTTATGGGAAAATTTTGTTTGGTGCTCATCATTTTTAATACTCATTGCACCTCCTGGAACCAATTAACATTGAGTACCAAGAGTCTTTCTCAACCTCAGTGACGTTGAAGTTATGTGAAGTTCAACTTCCAGAATTCCCCAGCCAGCTGGCTGAAGAATTATGGGAGTTAAAGTCCAAATATGTTCTGGACGTTGAAGTCCATATATCCTAAATCCACATACAGATAGACTTGTTTGGAGATTGTTGAAAGTTACAATGGCAATGAAAAAATGGACTTGCATTCTGCCCTCATACTTACAATCATAACATCCCCAAGATTACATGATGAACCTTCAGACACTTGGCCACCAGCCTGTATTTACAGTGGTCGCAAGGATTTAGGGTTATATGATCCCCATTTGTGACTTTCCCAGCTGGCTTCCAACAAGTAAATCAATGGAGGATCTGCTTAAATCAACTCTTTGATTTAATGTCTGTGGCAAAAAAAAACTTACAAAATCATGACTCACATACAAACCACCTTCTTTAATAACAGAAATTCCGGTCTTGATTGGGCCGTAAGTTGAGGAGTATCGCTACTTTGAAAAACATTGAATTAGAATCTTGGTTTGGCTTGATCCATGCAACCATTACAATAGGATGGAATAGAATAGAATAGAATAGAATAGAATAGAATAGAATAGAATAGAATAGGAGTTGTTTATTGGCCAAGTGTGATTGGACACATAAGGAATTTGTCTTGGTGCAAATGCTCTCAGTGTACATAAAAGAAAAGATACATTCATCAAGAGTCAATAATCATAAGGTACAACACTTAATAATAGTCACAGGTACAAAAGCAATCAAATAATACTAGGAAACAGTCAATATAGATCGTAAGGATACAAGTGACAAAGTTACAATCATACAGTCACAAGTGGGAGGAGATGGGTGATAAGGAGTGATGAGAAGATTAATAGTAATAGTAGTGCAGACTTTAAATAGTTGGACAGTGTTGAGGGAATTATTTGTTTAGCAGAGTGATGGTGTTTGGGGAAAAACTTTCCATATGTCTAGTTGTTCTGGTGTGCAGTTCTCTATAGCATTATTTTGAGGGTAGGAGTTGAAACAGTTTATGTCCGGGATGTGACGGGTCTGTAAATATTTTCACAGCCCTCTTTTTGACTCATGCAGATACAGGTCCTCGATGGAAGGCAGGTTGATAGTAATTGTTTTTTCTGCCGTCCTAATTATCCTCTGAAGTCTGTGTCTGTCCTGTTGGTTTATAGAACCAAACCTGACAGTTCTAGAGGTGCAGATGACAGACTCAATCATTCCTCTGTAGAATTGGATCCGCAGCTCCTTGGGCAGTTTGAGCTTTCTGATTTGGCGCAGAAAGAACATTCTTTATTGTGCTTTTTTGATGATGTTTTTGATGTTAGGTGTCCATTTTAGGTCATGTGATATAGTAGAACCTAGAAATTTGAAGGTCTCCCCTGTTGATACGGTGTTGTCTAGTATTGGAAGAGGTGGTAGTATGGAAGGGTTTCTCCCAAAGTCTACCACTATTTCTACAGTTTTGAGTGTGTTCAGTTCCAGATTGTTCCAGTTACACTACAAGGCAAGTTGTACAACCTTCCGTCTGTAAGCGGATTCGTCGTTGTCTTGAATGAGACCAATCACTGTTGTATCATCAGCAAACTTCAGTATTTTAACAGATGGATCGTTTGAAATGCAGTTGTTGGTATATAGGGAGAAGAAAAATGGAGAAAGCACACAGCCTTGGGGGGGGGGGGGGCTGTGCTGATTGTACAGGTATCAGATGTGATTCTGCCCAGCTTCACCTGCTGCTTCATATCATATACAACCTGATGGGGAACTATGGCCCATTTGGCACTTGTGGACTTCAGGAATTCTGGGAGTAGAAGTCCATAAAAGGGCTGTAATTCCCCATTCCTGATATAACAGATACCTGTACCTTTCATATTTTCTAATAAAAAGAATGATTCATTTGTGGTTGACTTCATAAACATATCCCTGCAAAAAAAATTTAGCAGCCATATGCAAATGTTTTTGCACAGCGTTCCCTCAGAGTGTGTTTTTCTTTTTCCTCTCTTTCGCTTCCCAGTTTATCCCACAGCTCTCAGATTATCTAGAACTCTCTCCTTTAAGCATTAGCCAAGATTGACCTGCACTTTTCAAGAGGTATCTAATTAGTCTCTGTCAGAAAAAAAAGAGAGAGATTCTGAGTAGCATTATTTTGATCATATTTCTTTATAAATTAACCTGATTTGCACTTCCAGGAGTTAACATGAAAATGAGAGCCTGGCTTACGTTTAATTTTGGCAATATATTCTGAGCTAAAAATGCTTATTTTTAGGATCAGGTTTGTGTGTGTGTGTGTGTGCCTATGCACGTGCGGGGGTGGGTGGTGTATTACTTGTTACACTCCTATCTGAGATATGTATATTCTGGAATAGTGTGCCACTCTAAATGCATATTTTAAGGAAGAATATGTGCAAACGTCTGCAGCTTTCAGGTGAAATTCCTACAAGGTTAAGCGCTTCAGATAAAGATGTATAAAAATGCAAAAAGAAGAGGAAAAATAAAAATGTTCAGGCATCAGATTTTAACATCAACATGGAGCCACGGGGTGAGATCCTCCATTGCCATAGGGCGCAATATCATCAGTACATCGATGGTGCCCAATTATATCTTTCTACCCACGGCAAATTAAGCAAAAGCAGGGGGCAGTCCCCACGTGGCCCAGTGCCTGGAAGTTGTGGAAGCCTGGGTGGGAGGCAACTGAATCTTGGCAAGGCTGAGTGGCTTTCATTTTTGGGGTTTTCCGCTTCAGGGACCATAACAAACAGACCCATTATATCAGTGGTGGGATTCAAAATTTTTTACTACCAGTTCTGTGGCCATGGCTTGGTGGGCTTGGTGTGATTGGTGGGCATGGTAGGGGAAGGATACTGTAAAATCTCCATTCCCTCCCCAGCCCACTAGCCTGCTTTCCAGTTCTGTTCTCCTGTGCAGGGCAACCAAAGAAGATCCAGCCCATCAGCTGGGACTCAATGGGAGGCAAAGAATAGATGGGGGTGGGGCCAGTCAGAGGTGGTATTTTCCGGTTCTCCAAACTCCTCAAAATGTCCACTACTGGTTCTCCAAGAACTGGTCAGAACCTGCTGAATACCACCTTTGCTTTACACAGTCTGGGGGTCCTTTTTGACTTGTGATTCCTGCTCAAAGAGCAGATGACAGTTGTGGCTAGCTAGAATGGGACAACTCACCGCAGCCAACCTGCCACAACCAAGTTGCCATAGTCAACACGGCGTGGCCAATTCTTCGTGGCCAACTCAGCACGGCCAACTTAACGTGAGACAACTCGCTATGAGACAATTCAACAATTCAATTTAATTATTTAAAATCATCTTTGCAAGTGTTTTAACGTTTGTCGCTCACATTTCATTTCATCCCTCCTTTGGTATCCTTTCTTTAATAGCAATAGTACTTAGACTTATATCCTGCTTCACAATGTTTTTACAGCCCTCTCTAAGTGGTTTATAAAGTCAGCCTCTTTTTTCCTAACAGTCTGGGTCCTCATTTTACCCACTTCGGAAAGGATGGAAGGCTGAGTCAACCTTGAGCCTGGTGGGATTTGAACTGCCAGACTGCAGGCAGCTGGCAGTGAGCAGAAGTAGCCTGCAGTACTGCACTTTAACCACTGCGCCACCATGGCTCAGGTTGTATTCCACTATTTCTTTGATATTAGTGTAACTTTTGTCACACAACAAGTTGTCCCATGATGAGTTGGCCGTGGTGAATTCTCCATGGCATCCCGTAGCTACTGTAGGAAAACTTCTGCAAAGCTTCGTGTTCTGCACCATTTGTACCCATTCTTGAACCAGGAGGGTCTACTCATGACCCTTCATGGCTTGGTCTCCTCCCAGATAGACTATTGCAACCTTACCCATTTCTGTGTAACCACCCAAACTTGCATAGTTTCACCTACCACGAAAATTATCTTTTTGAAACCCATCAGTTCCGGTGGGTGGGGTGGGGGGGGCAGTTCTTCACAGCCCAATGTTCATGCTGTCTTCTTATTTTGTTTTCTTTGCCTGCCTAGGGCTGCTGGTTCAAGGTGCAGATTTCAATCAGCCAGCTGACAATTACACAGTTTGCCAAGGGGACAACGCAACGCTAAGGTGAGCTTTGGCCTGAGACACGGAAATCTCACGGGGAAGGGCATGAGCCTGAGATTTTTCCCTGCTGGCATTTTGCAGCGAGGTTTTCTTGGTTGGTTAATTAAGTTGAGGCTTTGGAGTCTGTAAACTTTCGCATATGTGAACTGCACCCAGTATTTGAAATTTACTTGACTTTGTCAAGTCCTCAGCCCTGATTCCCTGCACCATTGGAAAACTACATCACAGTCTGAAATTAGATTAACAGAGTTGGAAGGAACCTTGTAGGTCATCTAGTCCAACCCCAAGCTGGAGACCCTACCCCATTTTTGACAAATGGCAGTCCAATCTCTTCTTGAAAGTCTCAAGTGATGAAGCTCCCACAACTTTGGAAGGCCACTTTTGTTCCCTTGGTTGATTGCTTTCACTGGCAGAAAGTTTCTCCTTACTTCTAGGTTGAATCTCTCCTTGATCAGCTTCTACCCATTCCTTGTCTGGCCTTTGGGTGCTTTGGAAAATAGCTTGATCCCTTCCTCTCTGTGGCAGCCCCTCAAATATTGGAAGACTGCTATCATGTCTCCCCTGGTCCTTCTCTTCACTATACTAGCCATGTCCAGTTCCTGCAAACATTCTTCATATGTTTTACCCTAGTTCCCTCATCATCCTGGTTGCTCTTCTCTGCACTTTTTCTAGAATCTTAACTCTTATCAGTGTTTGTCAGTATCATCCCAAATCAGTTGGATGATACTGACAACCCCAATTAAAGAGATTATTTCCAATTATTTGCAAACCGCTGAGGATGAGAAGAGGTTATTTTTAATCCTGGATGAACAAACTAAATGCCCAGGACTATCATGCATCTTCTGTGATACACACAGGGAGTCAGGGGTGGGATTCTACAAGTTCACACCTATTCTCTAGAACCGGTTGTTAACATTCTAAGCAGTTAGGAAAATTGGTTGTTGGAAGAAATTACTGGCCTAATCCTGTAAGGAAAGCAGGAAGGAAACATTCTGGTGTTGCTTACAGAAACTGTCTCTCCATTAACCCTTATTATATTCTTGGCAGGACTAGACTTCCTGTCTCTGGAACTCCTCTGGAGTTATTTCCCTCTCCTTTGCTGGTACTTTGCTTGTGTGGAGTGACCATTCAAAATTACAATGGCACTGAAAAAAAGTGACTTATGACCATTTTTCACACTTACAACTGTTGCAGCATCCCCACAGTCATGAGAGGCCAGGCGAGGAGATGCGTGCCTCGATGTGAGTGATGTTGAGTTGGCCACGCTCAGCCAATAACATGACCACCAAGCCATGTCCACCCAGCCACATGACCAGCAAGCCATGCCCACCACCTAAGCCATGCCCACAGAACCATTTTTGTTTTCTGATTTAGCCCTTCTCTCCTACCTGAGTTTCAGCCCAGCATCTTCCCTCGGTTTAAATAAAAGATAGCTCTGCGCCAAATGCACGATTACCTACCTATATTGCATTAATAGCAGCCAGCAAAAATTTGAATCCTACCCTTGCAGGGAGTTGTCGATTTATGACCACAACTGAGCCCTGTTGCTAAGCAAGGCCGTTGTGAAGTGAAATTTGCCCCATTTTACGACCGTTAAGTGAATTGCTGCACTTAAGCGAGTAGCACAGCTGCTAAGCAAATCTGACTTCCCCATGGAGTTTGCTTGTCAGAAGCTCACACGCATGACCCCGTCCTGAGTTAGGAGTCTAAATTTTGATCACATGACCGTGGAGTGCATTGGTCATAGGTGTGAAAAATGGCCATAAGTCATTTTTTCCCCAGTGCCATTGTAACTTTGAACGGTCCTAAAATGAACTGTTGTAAGCTGAAGACTATCTGTGTGGGCCTTCTCTTTAACCCCATCTTGCTCTTTTCTGTGGGTTGGAGGATCTGAATCAGTTGTGGTCTTCAGCAGGTTCTGACCAGTTCTGGAGAACCAGTGGTGGAAATTTTGAGTAGTTCGGAGAACCAGCAAATCCCACCTCTGACTGGCCCCGCCCCCATCTATTCTCTGCCTCCCATTGAGTCCCAGCTGATGAGCTGGGTCTTCTTTGGTTGCCCTGCACAGGAGAACAGAACTGGAAAGCAGGCTAGTGGGGTGGGAATGGGATTTTGCAGTATCCTTCCCCCCAAAATGGGGAGGGAATGGATATTTTTCAATATCTTTCCCCTGCCATGCTCACCAAGCAACATTATGCCCACCAAGCCAAGCCCACAGAATTGTTAGTAAAATTTTTTGAATCCTACTACTGGTCTAAACCTAGCATATTTTTACGCCCCCAGTTTCTGTTTTCTGATTTAGCCCTTCTCTCCCACCTGAGTTTCAGCCCAGCGTCTTTCCTCAGTTTAAATAAAAGATAGCTCTGTGGCCAAATGCACAATTACCTACCTATATTGCATTAATAGCAGCCAGAAATGACTTACAAAATGGCTAATAACTCTGTCAAGAGCAACATAAATTTACCTGGCCTTGATTTTAAGACTCTCGCATTCTTTCAGAAGGAGACCATTTCCCATGTCTGGGGAAATGCAATTCCCTCAGCCCACATGAGCGTCACTATTATATGATGCTTAGCGGAGCTTTTAAGTTATCCATTTAGTCTGCAACCTCTTTCTGTTTTCTCTTCTTCTTTGTTTCCCCCACCAACCCGCATTTGTACATGCTGCCAAGCCGTGATGTGGTTGGTTTATAGTTTGATACGGTGTGAGAAACTTCCGCTTAGAGCCATGTTTCCCAACATTGGAAACTTTTAAGATGTGTGGACTTCAAGTCCCAGAATTCCCCTGGCTGCATGGTTTTAAAAAACACATCTTAAAGTTCCCAAGATTGGGAAACACACTATCTTATAGCTTGGCATTATCAGAGGAGGATCCACAAAATGGATCTTTACCTAGAATGTGAGGGTCTCTGGGTGAATTCAATAGCAACTAGGAAGATGGTTAATTTCTCCAGAAATTGGATCTAAGGTGTTCAGGCAATACAAGGCAGTGGAGTGTGGGCTCTGAATGAGGACTTAGCACTAATGCATGGTGTGTCCAAATCTGTTGCTCAAAGGAAAGAAGGAAAAAAGATAGAAAAAAGTGACTTCTGAAATCCTTCCCATCAGTAATAAGTACAATAATAGTTAATTCTTCTCTCCAAAGTTACATCATGATTCTCTCCTTTTTTTGGTAATTTGTCCTATCTGTCATATGTTCCATAAAACCAATGTTGATTGAAAAAAATATGCAAAATGTCCATCAGGGGTTTCCTGTCACCAATAAATGTAGATTTGTTTTCTCTAATCAAAGAAGTTATTCATCTCAGCAAAATCTGTCAATTTCATCAATCAATATCTCCATGGTGTGTGGTGTCCTTTTCTCCCCTCTTTCTAATGGACCAGACACGTCATTATTTCAACACACAAAACCCCGATTTCCCATTCTGTTCAGCCCTAAACAATAAATACTTGGTTCTTTCTCCATTGAGCTTTCTTTCTTTCTTTCTTTCTTTCTTTCTTTCTTTCTTTCTTTCTTTCTTTCTTTCTTTCTTTCTTTCTTTCTTTCTTTCCTTCCTTCCTTCCTTCCTTCCTTCCTTCCTTCCTTCCTTCCTTC
>BLBF01000071.1:7255596-7276501 GCA_015471245.1 Laticauda colubrina
ATCTATCTATCTATCTATCTATCTATCTATCTATCTATCTATCTATCTATCTATCTATCTATCTATCTATCATCTATCTATCTATCTTCCTTTTCACTTTCTTCCCCAATTCCCAGGCGCTTCCAGCCTTTCTGCCATATTAGCAAAAGCCACAACTGCAATGCTGTGCACCCCATAATTATAGTCCCACACATCCCCTTTTCTGGCAGTTGCCAGAGCCGGGAAGCTGCTACAATACAAGCTGATTGGGCCCAGTCTGGGATAAGCAACCTGCAGATTAAGGAAACAGCTGTTCTCCCTCTCCCATAACTCTGCCACTGCAGACACCACCTCAGTTTATCATGCAAACAATGAGGATCGTTAGGCCCAGTCTGGGAGGGGGGAATGTATTTTTTTTCATTGAGGGAGGGGGGCTTCTTCCGTTGCAACAGGGGAGGGAGCCTGAAGCACCTGGTGCTGAGATTTTCTGAGGAGGCAGTCCAAAAATAAGGCAGGTGGGATGGTGATTTACAAAGTATGGGGAGTACAGTACACCTGATGTTGGTATCACATCTCCAGAGCCTTTGTAGGGGATTTCTATCATCAGTGTGAAGGGTGGTCACTAGATGGTAGAAGAGTTGGCCGAGGGAGATTTTGGAATTGCCTTTATCAACCAAGTGGAAATCTTTACATTTCCAGCAGTAACATCTCCTTTCAATCAAGTTTAACACCTAATGGCTTCCTCATTTCTGGAGCAAAAGCGGGACTATAGAGAAAATGCATACAACTCCAGTTGAATTCAACCTCCAGTTGAATTTAAAACCCAACCTTCTTCCTCCTCTCTAAGCCCATTTGGGTACAGCTTATGCTGTTAAGGGGGACACAGTGGCTCAGTGGCTGAGCTTGTTGATCAGAAAGGTTGGCAGTTCAGCAGTTTGAATCCCTAGCGCCGCTTAATGGAATGAGCTCCCGTTACTTGTCCTAGCTTCTGCCAGCCTAGCAGTTCGAAAGCATGTAAAAATGCAAGTAGAAAAATAGGGACAACTTTGGTGGGAAGGTAACAGTGTTCCGTGCACCTTTGGCATTCAGGCATGCTGGCCACATGACCACAGAGACATCCTCAGACAGTGCTGGCTCTTTGGCTTTGTAACAGATATGAGCACTGCCGCCTAGAGCCAGAAACAACTAGCATGGATGTGCAAAGGGAACCTTTACCTATGTTGTTAAATCTGTATGTATGTGTGTTGGGGACACCTGTATTGAACAGATTGCTCCAACCCCAAAAAAGTAGTTATGGTTTACAAGTTCCTGCCGTTTTCTTGGTTGCATTTTCAGAAGTGGTTTGTCCTTGCCTTCTTCTTCCAGGGGAGAGAGAGAAGGAAGGAGGGAGGGAGGGAGGGAGGGAGGGAGACAGAGAGAGGCGGGAGGCAAGCATTGGTCCAAAATCACTCACTGGATTTGTGGCTAAAGCAGGACTAGAACTCCCCGTTTCTCCAGTGTCTTTATTCCAATTGGGTCTCTAAATATCGAGTGAGCTCCAGTAAATTGTTCTCTTCTTTTGAACCTTCAGCTCTCCTTCCTTTTGTGGGCTGAGGCCTCTTTTTTCTCTGTCCCATCTCAGTTCTTCCTTCTGTCTCCCAAGGTCATTCTCCCATGCCATTATGCCACCTCTCTCTTTTAAACTCCACAGTTCCAGCTCGGATCGTGAACATTTCTTCAGCTGTGACAGTGAATGAAGGAAGCAATGTGAATTTGCTCTGCCTGGCAGTAGGAAAACCGGAACCAACGGTAATTTGGCGACAGCTGAAAGGTGAGGAAAACTGAAGGAGGTGCTGGCCCTCCTTTGCAAGCCACTGGTTGCCAGATAAGTGAGAATGGGTGGGTCAGGGAGCTGTGTTCACACCACATGCCAAACACGGCTAAATATAAATGAACTCATGTTCAGAGTTTGCAGGATATCTTGAATCGTGCACTCATCAAATGGACTGAGTCCCTATGACCACTAACACCCAATATCGAACCAAGATTAAAATAGACCAAGTTTAGCATTTGTATGACATCAACTGCTTATTTTAAACTGTCCAGATTGAGCACGTCTAGACAAAGCTTGGGCCTCTGCACAGAGGTGTTATCTGCCAGGTCTCAAGGCATCTTTTAAGCAGATGGAATTTAGTCCTAAGTGCAGAAATCCGCCTTTTAAAATATTTTTTTCCTCTGATCTCATCCCTTGTTCCCCCTTTTAAATAAATCAATGGAATTCGATTTTTTTTTAAGGCTGCAAAAAAAAATCCATTTGAAAAGCTCTGGACAATATGTATGAAATCCCAGATACTAGAGGGAGTGGGGGAGGGAGGAAAAAGTAGCAAGCTGGGCTGAACGGACAATATTGACAGGGAATGAGATTTCACATGTCACATAGATCAACCTCCTCCTGGACCCACACAATGAGCAGGAGACAATGCTGTTTTATTTATCTATTGGCCCAGTTTATTCCTGGCACACACACACACAAAAAGCTGCTTTCCCTTCATGCAGAATTTCCCTTCATTCATAAAAGGAGCACAGCTGCAGCAAAGCAACGCTGCTGAATATTTGAATGGGAGTTTTGACATTTTGCATGAAATGTTGTGAATGGAAGGGAACAAGGCGAGGTAGCGAGGGATGACATCCTAATAGGAACACTGCATTTCTGACTCACCAGAAGATGGAGCCTTGTGGGAGAGCTTCCCTTCCTAACTGTGCATTGTGTTACACTCAGCTGACTATTCGGTTTATTGCATATACACCTACAATTGAATCCTATAGGTAATCTTAAAACTGGGAAGGGTGCGATGGCTCAGTGGTTAAAGAGCTTGGAGAGCTGAGAGTCTGGGTTCAAGACCCAAGCTCCACGCAGCAGGGTGAGCTCCTGTTCTGGCCCAGCTCCCGCCCACCTAGCAGTTCGAAAGCATGCAAATGTGAGTAGATAAATAGGTACCACTTTGGTGGAAAGAGAACAGTAGCCAATGCGGTTCACATGACCATGGAGACGGTCTTCAGACAATTCGGCCAAGAAATGAAAATGAGCACCATGCTCTAGAGTCGGACATGATTGACAGGGAAATTTTTACTATAATCTTAAAATTAGTCAGGCAGTAGCTTTACCATCCACATTTCCTCCCCCTGCAGAATATGGCAATTTCACGACCATTATGGTGTCCACCACTAGTTCTGAATTTGCTTTCTGCACTCTGCACTCTCTCAGCCTGGGACCTAAGATTTTTTTCTCCTTCATTTTTGCAGTGGTGCGAGATGTTCTTTGAAAATCAGGGCATTCTTTGAGCTAAAATCACTTAAGGGTTGGTTGTGAGAATGACCATGTGGAGCATCCTTCCTTCCTCTGTCTGCCCCTTATGTCTGCCCTGTGTAGGGCAGCCCTTGTGTGGAGGAGGAGGAGGCCTGGATAACCGTGTTGTGTCATGTGTGTTTTCTTGTGTGTAAGTCTGTTTGTGTCTGTCTCCCTACCATTGGCCCTGACCCTATTGCTGCCCCCCTCCTGTTCCCTCCCTACAGATGGATTCACCAGTGAAGGAGAATATCTGGAAATCTCAGAGATCAACCGAGAACAAGCTGGGGAATATGAGTGCATCACGGCAAATGGAGTCTCCACACAAGACAGCAAACACGTCCTTATCACGGTCAATTGTGAGGCAACTTTTCATTTCCTTTCTGCTCTGCATGCTCACCTGTTTTTATTTTCCTTTACATTTGCAATTCCTGGGCCTAAGCAGGGTGGTTTCAAAAGGAAAAAAAAACCCAATGATTGGTTGGGGATCTAGGCTTAAAGATCAGCCTTGTGTTGCATTCACAACTCTCAGTGGCTCATTTACAAACCTGGCAGCTATCTTTTCACCATCTGCATATGTTGATCAGTTAACCTTAGTTAGGTTTATTATATTCTATATTCTATTCTCTCTTCACTTTTTTCCTCTTGTCTCCTATTAATTTTCATTCCACCATTCTCACTTTACAAGTAAGGCTATGAACATAACTAATACTCCCTCATTCTCCTATTTGTTCTTTCACAACAACCACCCTGTGAGGTGGGTTGGGCTGAGAGAGAATAACTAGGGCAAACTGACCCAGCTGAATTTTATGCCTAAAGCAGGACTAGAACTCACAGTCTGCTGGAAATTGGTATAAAGTCATGCAGCTGCCTTTCATACCTACAGCGGGACTAGAACTCACCATCTCCTGGTGATTGGCCCAAAGCCACCCAATCTTCTTTCATGCCTAAGGTGGAAATAGAATACCCAGTCTCCTTAAATTATAATGCTGTTCCATCCATTCTTTTTTTATGACTGCCAATATGAGAAGGATTTAATTTTCTTCTTCCCTCCTTGGAATGAACTGAGTTATTGAAGAAGATGGGAGAAGTTTTTTTTTTTTTAAACAAATTTTATTCAGTTTTTTTTACATTAAAAACAACATTTAGTGGACAACATTTTTCCGGGTCATCACCTTTACATACGACAGCATGTATGCCTTTAAATATGACAGCAATTATATATTCATATATGCATACTTAATTCTATTATTACCTTTTCCATTCCAAATTTTCAGTAAGGAGAAAAACAAACACATTAATTCTAGCCTCTTTCATTAATCTCAATCGAAACATCTTTTCATTTCAATTATTTCAAATATAATTCTTTAATATTTATTTTAAAAATAAAGATAAACAATATATGTTTGCATAATAATAATAATAATAATAATAATAATAATAATAATAGATTGCCAATGTCTCTCCTTGCTTTTAATAGTCTATATGACTTATTAATTTAATTGGTTCTTTAGTCTGTCATATTCCCTTTCTTTTTATACACATTCTTTTTATAAATTCTAAATTAATACAAGATTTAACACTAAAGAAAAAAAACAAGTATAGATTTTCCCCTTTTACTGCTTTGAGTATGACACCCCAATGATTAAAATATACCTTTATTCCCTCATCTTGATTCCCAATAAACCATTATTTTTAAGAAGTTACAATAATAATCATTACATTTTTTCATTCAGATTCCGCAGCATATTTTCCCCCCTTGATTTTTAATAAGAGTTATCAATATCTATAGTACCCTATTTTCTAAATATTTTTTAATTACAGAAATATTCTTATTACCCCTTGTCACCCTGCAGAATCCCCTTTTTAATTCATCAACCATTATCTCTGAAAAAACAATTTCTTTTCAACATCTTACTATTTCCATATTTCTTTATTTCATGCCCCGTTTCTTACTGCTTCTCCTCCCCCTCTTTTCCCCATATCTTTTCTCATTCCAGTTTATATCCTTCTCTTTCTTAATATCTTCCTTTCCCCTTTTCTGCTGAGTCTTTCTGCCTTTCCTGACTTCACAGATATTCCCTTTGATTGCCTTCTTAAATTTCAACTTTTTAACCTTCCTTCTTTCCCCACTTTTTTGTAGTATTCTTTGTGTTAATTGTCTATTTAAAATGTCTTCTCCTTGAATCGACTCCTCCTCCTCTGAGACTCTTTCTTCTTGTTCCTAAATCCCAATTTCCATTTTTTCTAACTCAGAGCAAAGTGATTCGCCTCTTTCCTGTAGTAATTCTCTCACATTTTTAAGTTCTATTTTTAATTCCCAAAGAGATATCATCATTACACACTCTTGTATTTTATGATTGTTAAAGTCCACAAAAAAACCACCACACTTTTACTTTCCTTCTTTCAATCTTTTAAACTTCTCAGTTATTCCAGCCGAGGGTCTATACCAAAAACATCAATCAATCCCACAGTCAGTTTTTCCTTGTTTTTTTCTTTATTATGGTTTTGCTTTCACTTTCTAAAATTCTTACTTTGTTTCAGTATTTCTTTAATGTTTTATCCACACAAGTTCATTCAGAAACAGGGTGCTTTCCCTTTGTTTGAGCTCAAGTTTTTGTCAAAAGTTTGCATTCTCTATTATACAAAGTCTTCACCTTTTCCCCCTATTTTTTTATTTAGGGTTTTTTGAACCTCAATATTTCAGCACAGTCCAATCTCCAATTTGTAAACTTTATTGTTATTATTTTTTGACAATCTTAAGTCCAGCTTTATGGGAGAAGTTATTTTTGAAGTTAGAAAGATCGCTGATTCCAAATGGGGGGAGGAGTTTGGGATCCTTCACTGGGCCTTTCAGAGCTTTTTAAGGTTCTCCCTTCTAGGTCTTTTTTGCCTGTAGTTGAAGGGCTGCAGGAAATGACTTCAGAGAGAGAATGGCTTTCACAGTTGACTTCCAACCCATTCTTCTATCCATTGCTGTCTTTTCCCAGATCCTCCAATCATCACGGATGTCAAGGACTCCCGCCCCTTGATAGGAAAGACAGCCCTCCTGCGCTGTGAAGCCATGGCTGTGCCCGCTGCGGAATTTCAGTGGTTCAAAGATGACAAGCAGTAAGTCTGTATTTTCCCATCTCCTTCAGCGTCTGCTTTTTAGCACAGACTTTTCAAGAGTCTGCTTGGGATAGATTGGGTAGAAGCAGTGGAATTGTATAAGGAACGCAGTGGCTCAGTGGCTAAGATGCTGAGCTTGTCACTCAGAAAGGTCAGCAGTTTGGTGGTTCAAATTCCTAGCACGGCGTAATGGAGTGAGCTCCCGTTACTTGTCCCAGCTTCTGGTGACCTAGCAGTTCGAAAGCATGTAAAAAATGCAAGTAGAAAAATAGGGACTACTTTGGTGGGAAGGGAACAGCGTTCTGTATGCCTTTGGCGTTCATGCTGGCCACATGACCACGGAGACGTCTTCAGACAGCGCTGGCTCTTCGGCTTTGTAGCAGAGATGAGCATTGCCCTCTGGAGCTGGAAACAACTGGCACATATGTATGAGGGGAACCTTTACCTTTACTGGCATTGAAGTGCCAAAATATCTTGAAGGATTCTTAGAGAACTCAAAGAGGACAGTGGCCTTGGGATCCATGAAATAGGGAGCGATGGATTTCACACTTTCTAAACAATCAAATTACAATTGAGCACAAAGGATTTTGGAAATTCTCCACCAGGAGAACTTCTCTACTTCTCAATGGCAGGAGTCCTCTGAGTTGTGACAAAAACATTACTCCTGCGGAAAAATATCCACAGGTTGAATTCTCTCCTGAATGACTTCCTGTGGGATTTAATAGAAGTATGGGAAGAAAATCCAGGAAGGTACAGATATTTAGAAAGGAGATGAACAATGAAAGGGGGGAGAAAGTTCACCCAAACAACTTAGCCACCTTAAAAATAAGGAACACCATTCTTCCATTCCATCAAAGAGATATTTGTCAATGTTCTCCTCTGCTCTGCAACAATTTTCAAATCTCATTCCTGCCCCAATCGTCTTTGGAAGGTCCCAACCACTTAGCTGTCCTTTCGGCCTCATTCCATAAAACGGAATATGTCTTAGTATGCTTAACTGTTCTTGCTTGTTGTCCTCCGTGGAGTTTTGTTGTATTTCATTTTATCTTTTATTGTTGTATGCTGCCTGGAGTTGCATTTGGGAGTTGGATGGTCATATAAATCCAGTGAACACATACATACAGTGTACGGTCACTTTTTTCTCAGATTGAAGGAGAACTCTTTAAAATTGAAAGAGAGTTTTATATTTTTGCACTAATCCAAGCAAAGGTTCTATAGATCAGGGATGCCCAAACTTGGCAACTTTAAGACTTGTGAACATCAACAAGGCTGGCTGGGGAATTCTGGGAGTTGAAGTTCCACAAGTCTTAAAAGTTGCCAAGTTTCAACATTCCTGACCTATAGCTATCTATTGAAGATGCTTTAATTTGGATTACAAGAGAAGGTATCCTTCAAGTCAACTGGCCTCACACCCTCCTGGGTTTCAAAACTTAATCTGCCTTTTCTGAATTGGGCTCAGAAACCAGCTGGAAATCCATGCAGTTAGTGAAAAGTACTGGGTTAAGAAATGATCGGATAATCTAGTATAATAGATGGGGAAATAGTCTGGCGCAGCAGATGGACAAATAGCACAGGGTGAAAGAACTGTCTGTGCAGCCAGGCTGTGTGTCTCATTAGTGAAACAACATTCCATGCTTCTCCCCTTCAGAATTGCAGTCGTATTAAACAATCTTGTGGCACATAGTCGTGATTGTTTTATGCAGATTAATTTGTGATCCACCAAGCAAAACGTGAAGCCTCAGTTGTGTGTTGGTACCCTATCCCTCGGGCAAGGCGGGTGCCTGCATGGAGGGGAGGTGATAAATCTCCCATTTTGGCTGCCTGCCTGGGATTACAATGCAAAGGCCTTGTGAGCACCTGGCAAGCCCCAAACAGTGACTAAGCTCAGCTTGGAGGGGTAGATCGAAGACTTTTTCAGTTGTGCATTTGACTAAACACTCTGATTGTGCCTGCACATTATTTCTGTAAAAGTAATCCTGACAGCCACAACATACCCATCAACGTACATTGCACCAAAGCTTCCGTCATCTTTACTTAGATTAGCAAGATTCTGCAGATGAGGACATCCTAGGCCAATAAATTGGGAAGGCAGCTGTGAAGGCCATAAAATCTTAAAGTTTACTTTTTTATTTATAATCTGCCTTTATTATTTTTATAAATAACTTAGGGAGGCAAACATATGCAACACACCTTCCTCTTTCTATTATGCTCACAACAACAACCCAGTGGGGTAAATTGGACTAAGAGAGAGTGACTGGTCCAAGCTCACCCAACCAGCTTTCATGCCTAAGGCAAGACTACAATTCACCATCTCGTTGTGATTGGCCCAAAGTCACCCAGCTGGCTTTCATGCCTAAGGCAAGACTAGAACTCACTATCTCCTGGTGATTGGCTCAAAGATACCCAGCTGGCTTTCACTGATAAAATGAAATTATAATTCATGGTCTGCAGCTTTCTAGCCTGATACCTTACTAGACCAAACTGATTCTTGTTGCATTTAGTTTACAAGCCAAGGGCTCTTAATTTAATATTTGTTTAGAATCCAACTAGTTGGAAGCATAGTGTGCCCATCTCTTTAATCATATTGTATTTCCACATCCCATCTCCTCAACATCTCAAGGCCCTCTGGAAGATCTCTTGCTAAACAGGGGTTAATTGGGAAGGAAACAGAGGGCAAAAACAGATGTAATCTCAAGTTATGGACTAGCAATACCCATTTTCAGTGAGTGCACGGTTATATAATGTCCTCCTACTTGGGAAATCAAAATTTGTTTGACAGTATCATCACAGATACTATATCTAAAAGCAGAACAGCTAATCCTGGGCAAAGAGAGGTATAATCGTGCAGGGAAGAAGTTATTATTGTTCTGTCTTTTTGGACTCGTGAGAGAATGGAAACACCTGTTTCTCAGGTCTAATTTTCCAATTTTGTCAAGACTGACACCCAACAATGTGATTTTTCTATGGCTTCCAGGTCAGCCTCTCTTCCATTTCTTTTCCTGTGTTAGGCTGGTGATAAAAGTTCATGGTCCAAATCCCCTGAATCTTTGGGGTGCTGTTTGTGGTTAGAAGAGCTTAGAGAAGGGAAAGTGCCACTCTTTATCTTCTTTTATTAGGAAACTGACAGGCCTGTGGGTGCATGGAAAATCAAATACCAAAAGAAAGGGAAACACTATAGCCACCACACAGTGTGAGGTGGGAGAGAAGAACTCAGTAATGCGAGATGAAAAACCTCAGAAATCTGACAGTTGTCAGGTTATAGAAGGTGCTTTATATCACCCCAATGACCATAAAATCCTGAAGTTGCATTTAGTGCACAAGCAAAGGGCTCTCCATTTGGTGGGTCACAGAGTCAAACTTTCTGTTGTGTAAGGAGATTCACAATGGACCTAAAAGCCATATGGGGAAAAGGAAGGTTGGACTGGAATCAGAGTAATAATGGTGATGAAAAGAAAGATTATACCTTTTCTGTCTATTTGCCCAAATCTAAATAAACTTCCCATCCGCCGACATGGTTGAAACCAATGTTTTTTCAACATTGGACACTTTAAGAGGTGTGGACTTCAACTCCCAGAATTCCTTAACCAGCACGGCATTGTGGGAGTTGAAGTCTATACTTCTTAAAGTAGCCAAGGTTTGGGGGAAAGAACTGGTTTAAATAATGGAACCTGTAACAGAGTTACACAGAAAAGTATTTAATGGTGAATCCCGCTATTTTTATTTCCTCATATTTCTTGTGAGGTGGAACAAGTTTTTGGGAAGCTCATTTCCATCAAGGGAAATTCCCTCTCTTTGTAGTAGCCTTGATTTGCTCTAATCTGGTGTTTCCTTGCGTGCCCTGAAATTAACCAGGGACCTGAAACTGCTTCTGATCCTATTTTCCAAAATCTGAAATGATAACCCGAAGCAAATGAGCATTTGAACATGTACAGAAAGTCTCAATCTGTCAAAGAACCCTTTGCCTATCTGGGATATGGATGAAAAACTTTGAGGTTTTGCAAATCTTCCAAGAAACATTCATCACGGCGTTATAGGTTTTCCCCATTGCTTGAAAATTATCCAGTAAAACGAAAATGAACGACTGTGAGATATTGAATTTTATATTGCTGGATAGAAAATCTCTGCATCTCCCCCATCTTTCTAATTCATATGCAATTGGAGGAAAGAGAAATGACTCTAGAAATCGCTTTGAAGGAGAAGTGCATTTCCACAGACTCGTTTAAGGAGTGGAGTCTCTGTTATTATTTAGTGATAAAGAGACTGAGGTGTTTATGGGGTTTCTCTCTCTCTCTCTCTCTCTCTCTCTCTCTCTCTCTCTCTCTCTGTGTGTGTGTGTGAATATCTCAGGAGTGTCAAACTGGATTTCTTCAAGGGCAGATCAGCAATGAAGTTCTTCTCCGTGGTCCAACCGGGGCGCGGAGGAGAGACTGGATGGATGCCTCCTGCAACGCCCTACCAGCCAAAACAGGGCACAGGGAGCCTCATGCGCCCCCCACGCATCCCATTTTTGGCCTGGATAGCCTCCTACAGTAGCCTGCTGGTTAAAACAAGGTGCAGGGGGGGCTCATGCAGCCTCCCATGCCCCGTTTTGGCTGGCAGAGTGCTGCAGGAGGCACCCAGGCCAAAAATAGGGCACTGGGGCTGCATGCTGCCCCCCACCCCCCATGCCCTGTTTTGGCTGCCAGAGGCACCACAGACCGATCCTTTGCTATTTCCAGGCCAACCCTATGGGCCAGATTTAAGCACCCTGTGGGGCAGATCCAGCCCACGAGCCTTGAGTTTGACAGCCCTGGAATATCTTGTTTTTGATTATTCTGTAATCAAGCCATCTCCCTACCCTTCCTTAATTCCAAGAAATCCCCAAAAAGCCATTAGGGATTCAATAAAGGTAGTCCTTGACTTACACAAATTTCCATTAATGACCGTGTAATGTTACAACACTGCTGAAAAAAGTGACTTATGACCAGTGGTGGGATTCAAATAATTTAACAACCAGTTCTCCACCCTAATGAGTTCTTTCAATAGCCAGTTTACGAAACTGCTCAGAAAGTTAACAACTGGTTCTCCTGAAGTGGTGCGAACCGACTGAATCCCATCAATGCTTATGACCAATCTTCACTCTCACAACCATTGCATCCTCCCCAAGGTCATGTGGTAAACATCTGGCCCTTGGCAACTGGCTTGTATTTAATACATGTGGCAGTGTCTTGGGCTCCTGTGATTTGTGACCTTCCAGCAGGCTTCAGACAAGCCAAGTCAATGGGGGAAGCCATGTTTGCTTAACAACTTCACAATTCTCTTAACGATGGCAGGGATTCGCTTAAGAACTGTGGGCAAAAAAAGGTTGCAAAATCAGGCATGATTCACTTGACAAGTATCTGGCTTAGCAATGGAAATTCTAGTCCCCATTGTGGTTTTAAGCCAAGGTCTACCTGTATGGAGCTCTGTCTTCCCCCATGACTCTTCCACCACAGTGGTCTTTTTTCTCTCTGGGCACACAATACTTTAACTATTTACTTTCTCATTGTCTCCCTCCTCTTCCTAGCAGATTAATTAGTGGCTCGGACGGACTGCAGATCCAGAACGAACGCACACGCTCCATATTGCTCTTCACAAACGTTACCACTCGACATTACGGAAATTACACCTGCCTGGCTTCTAACAGCCTGGGCTCCTACAATGTCAGCTTACGGCTTATTAGTGAGTCTTTCCTTCTCCCTCTCTTCTCACGCTTTGCAAACTGCTGGGACTTACCGTAAATTTCTACGCCACCTACAGGACCTTTTGAATCCCAGTGGTGGGATTCAAATTTTTTTATTACTGGTTCTGTGAGCATGGTGTGGTAGGCATGGTGGGCGTGGCATGGCAGACATGGCTTGGCGAGCGTGTCAGAGAAAGGATACTGTCAAATCTCTATTCCCTCCCCACTCTGTTAACCTGCTTTCCAGCTCCATTCTCCTGTGCAGGGCAACCAAAGAAGACCCAGGTGATCGGCTGGGACTCAATGGGAGGCAGAGAAGAGATGGGGTTGGTGGGGCCAGTCAGAGGTGGTATTTGCCGGTTCTCTGAACTACTTGAAATTTCCACTACCGGTTCTCCAGAACTGGTCAGAATCTGCTGAATACCACCTCTGTAACCTTGTTGTACCTGGAGACAACTTCACCTGGAGGTCCTCTGGATAGATTTGGCTATGGAGATTCTCACTCATCCAGGTCATGGTTGTCCCAGAGGCGTAGACTAAGCAGGTGTAGACAAAGCAGGTGCTTAGGGTGCCAGGTCCAAAGAGGGCACCGCAAAGTTGAGAATATAGCTTTGTTTTACAGTATGTACAAGGGGGGGGGGGGGGCACCAAGATTTGTCAGTGCTTAGGGCACCATTGAGCCTTAATCCACCACTGCCCAAAAGTTCTTATTTTTCCAAAAGGCAAAATTTTGTTGGATTTTGTTTTTCCTTTAAGTTGTTTCACTTCTCATCCAAGAGGTTTCTTCAGTTCTGAAGAAGAACTCTGAAGAAGCTTCTTGGATGAGAAGCAAAATGTTTTCAAGGAAAACTCCAGTTGCCTTTTGGGGAAAAAAAAAAACACCTTTAGGACTTTGGATAGATTGTTGTCCTTTCAAACAGAAGGTATGGGAGAACAGCTAAAAGGTGGAGGAATTTCAGCATGCCTTGACACAGGGCGGGGAAACCAGTGTATGTATGTAAGGAACCTAAGACCTAAGCTTGGCCTTGGATTAAACATTTATTGAAATAATAACAGTATCAGGTATGAAACTCTTAATTTTAAGAGAGCTCGAAGAATGTTCTAAGGATTTGTGTCAGATTCTGAGTTGAATAAGTTTGTGGGGTCCTTGGTGCTTTCTGAGTTTGTTTTCTTGCAGATGTTTCATGACTTAATCCGTGCACTGATAACGTTACCTAGTTTGATAATGAAATGTCTACAAGGAAACAACCAAGCTTAGACAACACCAAAAACCCCAAAGTTCAACCCTGAGCTACAAATACTCCCTTTTCTTGAATCAGTTTATATTTTCTTAACATCCTGTGGCTCTTAACATCCTGTAGCCCAAAGCTGAATGATATTTGCAAAATTTTGGGAAGAATTAGTAATCTCAGGAAGCTTTATGCCTAGTTTTTCTTCATAGGATGTAATTGCTCACGGAGCCTTACCTCTTTTTTCAGACTTCAGGTAGTCCTTGATTTATATAGTTGCTTCATGACTGTTTGAAATTACAACAGACTGAAAAATGGTACTTAGAACCCAGTTCCAAAGTTCCAACTTTGAATGGTTACTAAATGAACTATTTTAAGTCAAGGACTGCCTATATTGAAGTCTAACTCTGCCCACAGCCAGGAGTTTAGTTTTGACTGGCTCAGGGTTGACTCAGCCTTCCATCCTTCCGAGGTTGGTAAGATGAGGAGCCAGATTCTTGGGGGTGATATGCTGATGTTGCAAACTGCTAGGACTGCGGAGTGGTATATATCTAAATGCCATTGCTATTGCTCATTGAAACCAGAACAATGGCAACCTCTTGTTTTTCTTTTTTTTCCTCCCAGGACCGGGTTCTCTGGACAATGTAGC
Source organism: Laticauda colubrina (assembly GCA_015471245.1). Lineage (NCBI taxonomy): Eukaryota > Metazoa > Chordata > Lepidosauria > Squamata > Elapidae > Laticauda > Laticauda colubrina. The sequence continues at coordinate 7,269,591 of BLBF01000071.1, forward strand.
GGTGGCCAGCACAGAGCCTCCTGTCCTTTTGGGTTTGCTGTCATCTGTTTTTGTGACTCTGTTGTTTAAGATTTAGGGCGCCTGGGAAATGATGCAGAACAAGGAAATGGAAACAGGTGAAAGGGAAAGAATCCAAAAGAGGGGGAGAAAGAGAGACGACGACATCTCTACTTTCTGGAAAAAAAAATGAAGAAAGAAAGAGGGGGAGAGAGAGAGAGAAATGAAATTTATCAAGAACCCATCACTGTGAGGGATAGAAGAAAACAAACAAAAACAACAACAAAAATATGCATTTGTTTCTACCGCCATTTCTCTTCACCCTTCATCTCAGACACTTTCAGTTGAACTACGTGTGGTTTAACACAACTACAAAGACACAGGGCTTAACAGTAGATGGCAACGCATCAGTCTCCCTTCTCCTCCAGCTCTGCGGTTTACTAGAGAGATCTCCTCCTCTTCCTTGGGCCAATTGGCCTTCTGAATGCACAGAACCTGGAATGTTGATTCCACAAAGGATTGTTTGATTGTTATCGCTATGATTATGATTATTAATTTCCTTTGGGGCTGTTTGTTTTTCATTTTGTTTTGGTTTTGCTGATTTTATTTTTCTGGTGGAAATTTCTCACCAGGGGGCTACATTTGAGAGGTTTCCCCCCCCCCCTTCTTTTTGGTTACTTTCTCGGTTGAGAATCTTGACATTCATTTAACCAGGTTATTTCAGGTGGTGTGGGCCGGTTTAGCAGCCAAGGACCAGGCAGAGACTCCCATCCTTTTGGTAGGTTTCATAGCCAGGGCTTCGAATCCGTCCTTCTCAGTGTCCTCACGAAAAACTTTGGCATCAAGTTCAACTCACCGCATGAAGGTGGTCCAACATTCTGCATTTGGGCTGCATCTCAGTGACCCCAAGATCCTCTTTGCTGCCATCTCAGCATCTTTGGAAGAAGGATGAAAGAAATCTGATTTTTTCAGGCATAGCTTTTAAGCTATCGGGGTAAGAATATCTTATGCCAATGTTTACTAGAGGTAACTTTCTTGTTGTCTCGAGACAAAGACTAAAAAATGGTCTGGCTCTGTGACCATCCTGGAAATTTCCTTGCTTTTTACCTTGGGGGGGGAGGTATATTATTCGCTGGAAAACTGTGGCTTGGGACATCTGCCAGCTCTTTAATTCGCTTCTGTTTTCCTTTCTTTTCTTTTGCACTTTTCACAAAACCTTTTCCCTACTCCCGACAAGTCATGTCTTTCCTTCACACAACTGGCTTCTCTCTCAGTGGTCAATTTATGAACAAAACAACCATGCCCTGAAACGTTTTCCATATTTCTGTCTCTTTTTTTATTTTTTTTAAATTTTATTTTATTTTTCCTCAGAAATACTCTAAGGTTCTTTTTTGTCGATTGCACTTGGGAATACAGGATCACAGATGTGCTTGTTCAGTACTTCTTCATTTTCAAACAACTGGGTGTGTGTGGTAGAGGGTAGAAATCGGTATCTAGAGATAGCATGCAAAAATTAAAATGCTCGCCATCCTTCCAGTGGTAAAGATAAACTTAAACGTGTGTCAATAGATCTTCAGCTAACATAACAAGCCCAAACTTCTTTCTTATCATGGTACATTACTTATATTTACCATGGTAAGTTTATAAAGTTACACTACACAACTAAGGTTGATAATGGCTATATTCAGACCATCTCTTTAACCACATTACTGAATTTATGCATTTTCTACTATTGCACAATATATTAAGCCCTAAACATATCCAAATGGCCTGCTTTCACACAAGATCTAAAACAGTTAGCCAGGGCTGAAACCTGCCATGCTGTGTGAATGCAAGCACTAGGTCCTTATCAAACTTGGTTAAATATGTCATGTGAATACAGCCAACTTGTTGCTTTCCCCAAGAGAAGATGGTTGGAAGTGAAAGATATCTATGTGTGGCAAATGTGTTTTTATCCTTCTTTTCTGTCTGGATATAGTTTGATATATTTCTGCCTTTAAGAGATTGAAATTACAGGTAACAGAAGACAAATGGCTGCTGCTAAAAACTAGAGTAAGATGCATGAGACAAGGTCTGTCAAGCAAAGATGGAATTTCTTCCATAAATCTTTTTAGTATTTCTTTCTCCTGGCTCTGTTCACACAACATAGGTAGCCTGGTTATAGAATTTATCCATTTTCTGGGTTTACACAGCAAGTGAACCAAGTGGGCTGGGTTCACACAATGGGCCAGATCATTTATTCAAAAAGCAAAACAACAAACCACTAAACAAGGTTAAAAGTTACCAAAGTTGGCGTGTTGTGTGAATACGCTTCACTGGATGTGTAAACTGAGCTAGTTTTGAGTGTCGGGTGGAGCCAGGCATTAAACTCTCATGTTAACCTTCTCTCTGTGTGAAGAAAGGAATTGCCTATCTCCACGTGGAAAGAAAATGAGGTAGAAAAATTTCTACCATAAGTATGAAGCTCTAAGAGGTTCTGTTTTAGAGGCAGGGAAGTTTGGGAAGATGTAGAAAAGTTTCTCCTGAGGTCTTTCTGGGCTGGATGAATGGATATTTCTCACCCTGAGCCACTTTCAAACTTGTGGATTTTAACTTGCTGGCTGGAGAATTCTGGGAGTTGAAGTCCACCATCTGAAAGGGGCCAAGGTCGAGAATTAACTGCTTCACAGGGTAACTCTCTCTGACAGGCCAAAATTTCCCTGTACCCCAGATAAATTTTACGTGTAAATCAAATTAATTAAATTCCCCACCTATTCCAGTTGTGTCCTCAGAAACTGTTTTTTTTTTTTTCCAACACAATGTTATAGGTCCTCCTAACATAGCACAAGTACTTTAAGAGCACCACTTCTGAATTCCCTAGAGGATAAAATGCATCAAGAATGACTGATTTAATTATATTTGCATCTTTAAAAAAATATTAGAAATTTTTTTCATACAGTAAAAGACAAATTTTTAAAAAGGAAAGACAGAAAAAGAGAAGTAAAAAAGGGCAGAAAAAGAAAACAAAAGAAAAAAAAGCAAAAGGGAAGAAATATAAGGATGACTTCCATCCAGCCTTCTTTTCAACAGATAATTACAATCTTATTATCTCTTCTCCCTCTTAAATGTTACATAATTATAGTTGCATCTTCTTGGCGTCTTTTCTGGGATTTTCGCAGCTTTCTACAGGTAGTGCTCAATTTACAACCGTTCATTCAGTGACCGTTAAAAGTTAGCACAGCACTGAAAAAGGTGACTTGCTAACAGTCCTCGCACTTGTGAAGGTTGCAGCACCCCACCTCCAAAGCCAGATCACAAATCATGCGATCCAAATTTGGGAGCTTGGCAACCAGCATAGGTTCATAATTGCTGCAATGTCCTGGGGGGGGTCATGGGATCACCATTTGTGTTCTTCCCAGCCAGCAAAGTCAATGGGAGAGGCTGGATTTGTTTACCAACTGCCAGATTCACCTTAACAACCATGGCAAAAAAAAATAATTGTAAAATGGAGTGCAATTAACAATGAAAATCCTGGTGATAAGTCAAGGTCTACCTGTATTTCTTTTCTGGCATTGAGAAATGCCATGTTGACAGTTCTCTGTTCCCATGATGCTGCAAGAGGAAAAACAGGAAGTGGTATGCTATCGTGTCTATGGAGATTCTCAGTTACCCAGGTCATGGTTGTCCCAAAGATGCTTTTTTTCAAGAGGCAGCTGGACTTTCTAGATTTTCTTAGAAGACGTTTCACTTCTCATCCAAGAAATGTCAGCTTTGGAAGCCATGTTCCACGCTGCCATACAGCCTGAGAAAGTGGGAGGGGGGGGGTGATTTTAATTGAATAGTTCTATGTAGACAAAATAAAATTCTTCGTTCAAGGTTATTAAGGGTGGCACAGCAGAGAAAAAGAGTCTTACACTGGGACAGATTGTGATTGGTCCATGTGATGTGATGATGGGGGAAAGGGGGATGGATTGTAGTTTGGGACACTTTAGTTTTGAGATTCCACAGGTGTGCCAGGTGCTATTCTAATAAAGGTACTTTTGAGATTATGCTTGTCTCGGAGTTACTGATTGGAATGGAGGTTTGCTGGAACACTGACAAGATATTTCTCCAACTCTGAAGAAGCTTCTTGGATGAGAAATGAAACCTCTTCAAAGAAAAAACAGAAAGTCCTGTTGCCTCTTGGAAAAGTATTTTTGGGGTGATTACACTATCACATTTTTTTTCATAGTATTACACATTGCTGATGGAAGAAAAAGAGGTGAAGAAGGAATTGCGGGGGAATGCATCTGTGAATTTTCTGTAAAGTATCCTCAATCCTCCATCCACCTTGGACCAAATAGTGAAGATGTGTTCACAGATTTTATTTCAATTGTGTGGGATCTAAAGCTTCCAGTTTTCCTAACAGCTTTGCATCTGTTTCCAAGATAAAGTGTCTGAAATATGCAAACAAGAAAAAAGAAATCATGGGGACTGTATTGTATTTGCACCATTGCTTTAAGTTGTTGTTACACCTCCGCTTTTCTAGACCCTAACATTTGATTAGCATTATGCAGGTATCCAGTGTTCAGTTTGTATTTAAACACAGATTATGTGAAGCTCAAATGCAGCTTTGTGGAAACCACCATGAGAAAAATATCATTGGATATGATCATGGATGTAGAAGTCAGTTTCTTAGCTCTGGGCTTTTCCTTTGGCAAGCCGTGATAACTTCAAGGTGCTGATGGAGAACTTTTGGTGGGGTTTGGCTTGCCCAAAATTTGGAAAATGTCTAACTTGATGCATGTTCCCCCTGCCCCTCCAAACATACGAGATATACAGGTAGTCCTTAACTTACAACAGTTCATTTGTGACTGTTCAAAATAACAACATTGAAAAAAGCAATTTGTGACCATTTCTCAGACTTATGACCATTGCAGCATCCCCACGGTCCCTTGATCAAAATTCAGACACTTGGCAACTGGCTCATAGTTATGACGGCTGCTGTGTCCCAGGGTCACGTGGGAACTTTTGTGAACTTCTGACAAAACAAAGTCAAAGCAAGATTTACTTAATAATAACCATGTTACTAACTTAACAATGGTAGTGATTCACGTAACAATTGTGTCAAAAAGATCGTAAAATGGTATCTCACTTAGCAAAAATCTCACTTAGCAACAGAAATATTGGGCTCAATTGTGGTTATAAGTCAAAGACTACCTGTATGCTTTCAGCAGAAAGGGGAATATATAGCTCGTGGCTCCGTTTCTGAAGTCTCACCTTTTTTTCCTAAGGAAAAAAAAATCTGGTTTGCACTGGCAGCTCTCCAAGAGCATGGTCATTTGCATACATAAGGATTAGGTCTGGGTTTACTGATAACGCTCCAGGAGATTTGCAATAGGTCACAGGGATTTCTGACTTTGGCATTTTTAATGCTATAACTTTAAAAAAAAGAAAAAGACAAAAGTGACGGCAAGGCAGGCGTGAAGTTAAACTGATGCAATAAAGAAAGTTTGAAACAGCTATGAGGATGTTGGGCATGTGGATGTAATAGGTACTTTATTCAGTTCAGAATATGTTTTTTGCCGACACAGAGGTTTTTTTACTCTGATATCTGGATCTTGTTGTTTGAGGAAGAGAGCAAATAAGGCTTGTAAATCTGAAATCTTAGATTACTACCATACAAGTTCACCTTACTTAATGACCAGTTGCTTAGCAACTGTTCAAAGTTGTGACAGATCAATGGTGGGATTCAATTTTTTTGTACTATCGGTTCTACAGGTGTGGCTTGGTGGGCGTGGAAGGGAAGGATACTGTAAAATCTCCAGTCAGAGGTGGTATTTGCGCTTCTCCGAACTACTCAAAATTTCCACTACCGGTTCTCCAGAACTAGTCAGAACCTGCTGAATATCCACCTCTGTGACAGATCTCCATTCTTCCCCAGAAGGTACTTACAATGCGATTCCAGAGTTTCAAGGGCAGCATTTATATTTTACAACCACTGCAAAACAGGTTGTAAAATCAGATCGGTCATGTGGGGTATCTGGATTGACAACCATTATGACTTAAGGGTAGAAATTTGGTATTTCATTGTGGGAGTAAGTTGAGGAGTGCCTGTATTTCTTTTGAGCTATTGATGTAATGGAACGCAGTGGCTTAATGGCTAAGACGCTGAGCTTGTCTGAGCTTGTCTAGATCAGAAAGGTCGGCAGTTCGGCTGTTCGAATCCCTAGCACCGCGGAACGGAGTGAGCTCCTGTTACTTGTCCCAGCTTCTGCCAACCTAGCAATTTGAAAGCACATAAAAAAAGCAAGTAGAAAAATGGGGAGCACTTTGGTGGGAAGGTAACAGCGTTCCGTGCACCTTTGTCGTTTAGTCATGCCGGCCATATGACCATTGAGACGTCTTTGGATAGCGCTGGCTCTTTAGCTTTGTAATGGAGATGAGCACCACCCCCTAGATCTGGAAATGACTAGCGCGTATGTGCAAGGGAAACCTTTACCTTTATTGATGGAACACACTTTTTTTCTTGCAGAGGAGGAAAGTGGAAAAAGAGAATTAATTGTGATAGTGATGATTCTGCTCAGTATTGTTTTAGGACATCTTGGTCATCCAGAATATAACCTTTGTATAGATTGGAACTTCACAAAGTGATTTAGTAAAGCTATGATAACTTATTATTATTATTTCATTTTTGGTGACCCAGTAGGAAAGATAGAAAAGCCCCTGGTTACAAACCGCAGAACTCATAAACTTTGGCCAGTGTTACTGTTAGTCTTTGGAGAAGTCAAAAAGTAGGTTGCAACCGCCTAATCAAAGCTGGACAACACATTCTTGACTATTTTACTATCTCAGTGGATGTCCCAAGGTCAGAGATAATGAATAGAATAGAATACAATATTAGAATAGAATAGAATAGAATAGAATAGAATAGAATAGAATAGAATAGAATAGAA
>BLBF01000071.1:7276511-7290187 GCA_015471245.1 Laticauda colubrina
AATAGAATAGAATAGAATAGAATAGAATAGAATAGAATAGAATAGAACAGACTTCTTTATTGACCAAGTGTGATTGGACACACAATGGTGCATATGCTCTCAGTGTACATAAAAGAAAAAATACATTCGTCAAGAGTCAAGAATCATCAGGTACAACACTTAATAATAGTCATAGGGTATAATAAGCAATCAAATCATACTAGGAAACAGTCAATAAAAATAGTTAGGATACAAGCAACAAAGTTACAGTCATACAATCATAAGTGGGAGGAGATGGGTGAAAGGAAGGATAGGAGGATTAATAGTAATAGTAATGCAGACTTTGTAAATCGTTGGACAGTGTTGAGGGTCTTCTGAAGTAAATTCCATAGGATCACCAGTAGCACCCAAGGGAAAAAAAAACTCCTATTATTGCACCAGAACTGTGTATTGAGGCTCTTTCCCTGACTGTTCATTACACAGTAATTGCACAAGAAAAGGACAGTGACACCAATACATAAAGATACTTCCAACTGCATGAATGTGGTGGACATAGGGAGTATGCATGCAGATAACAAGTTTTTTCCCTACAGAAAACTGATTCAATTTAAGAAATGATTCAGTGAAAGATCTTCTCCCTTGATAAGTCTTAACCAAATTCTCCAAGAGAAAATTCTCCTGTGTTCTGTAGTTGTGTGCATGAACCACGAAGAACTGAACTGAATCTGTAGGAGAACTTCTTCAACTGAAACCCGATATAGTCAGTTTCACCAGCTATTAGCTAACACTGTGTAGAAAAAAAAAAGCATGAAAAATAAAGACATCTAATTAAGCTCAGCTTCTAGTAAAGGCATCCCTGTCCTTATCTTGGTCACAGCTCCAGAAGTGGTTTACAATTGCTTTCTTCCAGAATTCAGTGTATTTATTTATGGTGACACACCAAAGAAATCCCCCCTTTTTTTTTTTCTTCTCAGCCTAACAAATAATCCTGGAAATCTCAGGCGGTCCTTCGTTCAAGTTCTACTGAGGAACAACCCTGCTTAGCTTCGGAAACCAGCAACTCACAGAGAGTTGGTGCTCATGTTGGTTGAGGAATGGCATGGATTTAGAAAAGCTACAATCTTAAGCATGTCTATGGAGATTCTCAGTCTTCCAGGTCATGGTTGTCCCAAAGATGCTTTTTCAAGAGGCAACTGGACTTTCTGTTTTTTCTTTGAAAACATTTTCAAGATGAGAAGCAAAACATCTTCAAAGAAAAACCAGAAATCTTAAGCATGCTTGCTAAGGGGTTACTTATGTATGTATGTCCATAAGCTTATGTTATAAATGGAAGGTGCAGTAAATAAGGAGGAGAACAGTCCAGGTGAATAAACATCCATCTCTTCAGATAACCATATTTTCTCCCATGACTTCCTTCCTCCACGAAGCTTATCTACTTATGAGAAAAGGAGGCAATCATCATCCAGATTTTCTACATGTTTTGGTCTCTCATTGGCTTTCCTTCTGTTGTTTTTTGAAGCTAGGTTAAAAGGGGAAAGCTTCCATGGCAGGAAGATCTGCCTTTAATGTGGATCCTCAGCCTAGACTGGTATTTCTCAATCCACCCATGCAGAGGGAATCCAGAATCGGAATAGAGCTGGAAGGGATTTTGGAGGTCTTCTAGTCCAGCCCCCTGCTCAAGCAGGAGAACCTATACCTTCTCAGACAAGTGACTGTCCAGTCTCTTCTTAAAAACCTCCAATGATGAAGCACCCACAACTTCTGAAGGCAAGCTGTTCCACTGGTTAATTGTCCTCACTGTTAGGAAATTTCTCCTTAATTCCAGGTTGCTTCTCTCCTGGATTAGTTTCCATCCATTGCTTCTTGTCCTGCCCTCTGGTGCTTTGGAGAATAAGTTGGAGTGCAACTTGATAGCCAAAAAGTGGTTTTTTTCATCACATCAGATGTGATGGAATATAAACTTGAGTGTGGGAATGAGGAGCAAGCCATTAAGGGCAAAGGAGTTCAGAAAAAAATTACTCAGTCCTGGAAAAGAAGAAAACATGAGTGAGAATCTCAGACTAGCCCAGCCTTGATTTTGTTGGGTGTGAGATGGAGTAGAGAAAAATTCTGGCAGCCTTCAAGATTCTGCATTACACCCGCAAGAGTATTCCTCAAAGCCCTCCCTCCCCGGTTTGATGACCTTCCTTCCCGAAGTTGAAGGGCTGACATCAGGCAACACAGTGGCTGCCTGGATTTATGTTAGCCAGTCAATAGTGTTCCTTAACCACAAGTCTGTGATTGAACTACCATGGCTCATAACTGTTGGCAGGTTTGCTTCCATCTCTCGGGAGGCAAAAGGTGTTTTGCACAAAAAGCAATGAGTAGGACAAGCATCTCCTTGATCAATGGCAGAATCCTTAACTTTCTTGTGAAATAGTCTCAGCACTGCGCACATGTTTATCAATAGACCCTGGCTTAGCTCGCCCTGATGGGATGTCTTGGCCATTTTTTTTTTTTTTAATAGCATCCTTTCCCCATGAAATCAATGTTGCTATACTTTCTCCACCGTTGATTGATGGAAACAGAGAAGGAAGCCCAGATTTCCTCCACTGGAAAAGTACTCAGGTTTGAAGGATAATGACAACTAGGGTGTTTATGGTGAACAGCAAGGTGTGATGATCTCCATCAGGTGGTGGGTTTCTATTGACAGAATTTGATGACATTTCTAAGCATGGTTTATTTTGTGATCAGATGGGAGTGTGTCCATATTTCCAGAGAGATGCAAGACTTTAAAGGGGAATTGGCCTTCCTTCCTTCCTTCCTTCCTTCTTCATTCCTTCCCTCCCTCCCTGCTTCCTTCCTGCTTCCCTCTCTTCTTCCTCCTTCCTTCCCTCCCTTCCTCCCTCCCTTCCTTCCCTCCCTCCCTGCTTTCTCCCTCCATTCTTCCTTCCTTTCTTCCCTTCCTTCCTTCGTTCTTTCCTTCCTTGCTCCCTTCTTCCTTCCTTCCCTCCCTCCTTGCTTCCTTCCTCCCTCCCTCTCTTCTTCTTTCCTCCCTCCCTCTTCCGTCCTCTCTCCCTACTTCCTCCTTCCCAACCTTTCGTTCCTTTCTTCCCTCCTTCGTTCCTTCTTTCCCAAAAGAATGTTTTATTGTCTCTGTGGTTTGAAATCTGTCTGCAATTCCACCAGCCATGACAAGGTGAGACTGCTCTGGGCCTCTTCCTTGAAGCCATGTCACCTAAGCAGTGGTCCCCAACCTTTTTTGTACCAGGGACCAGTTTCACGCAGAAACACTTTTTCAAGGACCGGCAAAATCAATTCTTCCCTGATAGTAAAGGCTTCTTTACTATTTCTTTACTAAAAACATATTTTTATAGATATTTTAATCACAATTATTCATTCTTTGCGGCCCGGTAAAAAATGATCCATGGACCGGTACCGGTCCGGGGCCCAGTGGTTGGGGACCCCTGACCAAAGGGACCCAAAAGATGTGGCTGCTCTACCACAATGCCTCTCCGATGATGTACCACTCCTCCCGAGATTTAGATGGTCTAACCCTGTTGGCTTTCCAAAAGTCTTTAAAAATTTGGTTGTTCCCTTGGTTATTGAGTCAGGATGCTAAGTGAGTTTGATGATTTGGTTCTGTTGTTGGATGAAAGTCAGCTTGAGGAAATAACTGCATTATATTAATGTTATCATTGTGTTCATTTTTTGTCCAACTGTGTCGGTTGATGTATTGTTAGCTGCCCAGAGTCCCTGATGTACTATATATTTCTTTTTTAAAAAACAATTAAAAGGAGCAGATCTTTCCACTAAGATGTGATTCTAGATTCTCTGCACAATATTTCTGAAAGATGGGTTCTAACGGGCTCCAGAGTAACTGCTGTTTAAAATTGATATTTTAATTGCCATGAAGGCAAAGATAATGAGAGAGAAGGGATGATATGAATGAGTGGTGGTGGGGCCCAAGGATTCAGATCTGGAGGATATAGAGTCCCAGTGTAATTTCCTTGGGGTCCTATCATAGAACTAGATCCTCAAGAAAGCATAATGCTTAAAAGCCCCTTTATCAGAAACAGACACTGAGATTTGTGGAGAATAACAGAATAACCCAGCTGGAAGGGACCTTGGAGGTCTTCTAGTCCAACCCCCTACAGGAGACCCTATACCATTCGAAACAAGGGGCCATCCAGTCTCTTCTTAAAAGCCTCCAGTGTTGGAGTACTCACAACTTCTGAATGCAAGCCGTTCCACTGATTAATTGTTCTCACTGTTAGGAAATCTCCTTAGTTCAAGGTTGTTTCTCTCTTTGATTGGTTTCTATCCATTGCTTCTTGTCCTGCTTTCGGATGGCTCAGGAGATCAAAAGCAGAGCTGTTGAGTTTTCCCTGCATGATTTATGAATGTTTAATCTTCTATTTTTTTTTTTAAATAGTTTTGCAAATCTCAGGGTTCCCACAAATGCAGTGTTTCCCAACCTTGGCCATTCCCAAGTGGGTGGACTTCAAGTCCCAGAATTCCATAGCCGGCATGACTAAATGAACATTCTGGGAGCTGAAGTCTAACCTACGTTATTTTCATGACATTACAATCAGTACTCATGGCTAGAATAGGAGAAATAAAGGGACCAGTATAAGCTATGCAATTGGCAACAGTCATCCCATAACTGTCATAAGTAAGAGAATTTTTGCAGAGTTGCATTGTGGCTACATGTACATTTAAAAACCCAATGAATGATCTCTAGGATACTCCTCTGTTTTGTGGCTTTCCCACATCTGGCCCGTTAAGATCATGTTCTTGCTATATGAAAATGCATGAGAGCTTTGAACAGAAGAAAGACACAAAACCAGCAGTTGGCTTGTTTCCAGAAGTCCTTGCGTTGTGCTTGTGAATCGTGAAGGAACTTCATGAAGAATTGGGTGGGTGACCTTAGCTGACCATTGTAACTTTTAAAATGGAGAATCTTTAAGGTTCAGCAGTAGGCTTAAGAAACGGAATCCAGCAATTGGCTGCTCGGCTTGTGAGTGTGTAAAAGCCATCACACTTGAGAACTTTTCACACTGCTGAAAGAGCTAATGTTCTTATGTGTCTCTCCAGATCATGTTTATCTCGTACAAATCCTCTTAATATTCTGGCTGCCAGAAAAACAATAGGGGAAAATGAGGGCAGGGGTCTTGGCTGTTCACAAGTTATGCTTTTAAAAACTTTATTATCGACCTAAAGTGCTCACCAGAAGAAAAAACCCAAGGCGGGTAGTAAGCCATGAAACTTATAGAAATCATGAGAATTATAGAAAACAAATGACATTGGGATCCAGGTTTGAAGTGGTGAATGGATGGCATATCATGGCTCTTCAGTGGTAATCTGGAACAGTTCAAATCATGGCTTATATGTTATTCCTGCTTCATTTCAGAGGCTGTTGCCTACTTAATATGCTTAAGTTTGGATTCAGATATGGATGATTCTCTTTCCCTCTTCTTCAAGTGTTGGCCAGTTGGATTCTGGATTCTCTTGTTCCTTCTAGGACAGGGGAAGGGCATCTATGGCCCCTTTATGACCTGTGGACTTCAACTCCCAGAATTCCTGAGCCAGCCATGCTCAGAGTTGAAGTCCACAGGTCATAAAGGGACCCCTGGTGGCCTGCCTCTGTTCTAGAAATTTGTAACCTAATGACCTCTTAGCCTCAGTGCCTTGAATAATTGGTAGCATAACCAGTTTTAAGATTTGAATGGAGAAATCAAGGATAGCTTCATGATTATTCTGGGAGGTGAATCAGAGATCAAAACCATGAATAATGATTTAGCCACTGAACTATATGGCCAAAGAGTCCATTGGGACCAATGTCCAAATCTGATGCACTATCGCAGAGGTCTCCAAACTTGGCAACTTTAAGACTTCGACTCCCAGAATTCCTCAGCCATCTGACTGAGGAATTCTGGGAGTTGAACTCCACAAGTCTTAAAATTACCAAATTTGGAGACCCCTGCACTATCTAATTCATCATGCTGGATTTGGGAGGTATCAACGCTAAAACTGAAAGGGTTAGGGATTGAGCAACATTGATATTTATTCACAGAGTAAGCATCCCGCCTTTGTTTCATGAGAGAAGAATGAGATGGCCAAATTAGAAGCAAGCTCAACTCTTGAGTTGAGCTGCTTGCTTGCTTGCTCATGAATTCACATATCCACATCTTTTCATTTTGCCTTCCAGCTACTATTTTATCTCATTAGACTTTGGGGCCTGCTGAGACCTATTCTCTTTAATAGGACAATTTGTAAAACGGATTGGGCCTTTTTTATTCTTATTACTAGTTATCATTACTGGAGTCTTGTCATAACTATAGCAATTCACTTATCTTTTGCCATGGTGTTAGCATTTCTGGATCTTTATTCATATCCTGTCAAATATCCACCTGGGTGGATGGGTGATAGAGTTTTGATGAATAGCCAATGGGATGTATTTCTTACTCTCTCTTTAGGAGGGTGGGCAGCACTGTGGCTCAGCAGTTTAGTCTCTGGGCTTGTTAGCTGGAAAGCTGGCATCCCAAAGTACGAGACCCGAGCTCCATGTGACAGAGTGAGCTCCCATCCTTGCCCCACCTCCTGTCTACTTAGCAGTTTGAAAGCATGTAGATAAATGGGTACCACTTCAGCAGGAAGGTTATAGCATTCCATGATGTCATGCTGGTCACATGACCGTGAAAATGTCTTCATACAGCGCTGGCTCATGGTCTTGAAACAGACATGAGCACACACCCCCCCCCCAATAGCAACAACTAGAGGAGTAAATCCACAGGGATTCCTACAGGAGGGTAAAAAATACACATTCTTCCCTTGTATCTCCAGCTCGCAGACATGAGAATTTACCGGTTTCGATCAAGGCTCATTTGATACGAACAGAGTTTTCTAAAACATTGAAGAAAGTACTCTGAAACTTTTACACCATGGTGTTGTGAAGGAGGAAATACATTTCTTGGGATAGAAAACCTATTAAAATCATGCAGAGGAGATCCAGTCAGTATAACTTTGATGAGGCAGTTAAAATTGGCATTGGCAGACCATTCAGAAGACACTGTAAATCTCAGCTGAATTCTAAATTCTTATTCTCTAAATATGGGTTTTAAAACATTTATTCTGCAGTCCATTCTGTAATCCAGCAGAATCAGAGCTAGAGGGAAAGTGTGTGCAGAAGGAAGATACTGACAAAATCATCGTCATTTCAGAACAACTGAAATGAGGCCACAGTTCTATTGAAGTTCTTTCCCTTCCTCTTCCTCCTCCTCCTCCTCCTCCCATCATCATCATCATCATCATCATCATCATCATCATCATCATTATTAACAACTCTTTGAGGATGGCAGAATCAAAGGATGAGTTGCACATGTGCTATCCTGAACCTAAAACCGAGGTCAAACCTTCTCACATAACTCAAAATGCCTTGCATTGTAACAACTCACTCATGTTGAGCTGCAAATAGAGAGAGGGGAGAGCATAATTGGGGAAGTTGGGAGTCGATAGTGTAGAGATGTCAACAAGTTTTTAGTTATTTGTCCCAGGCCTGACACTTTTTCCATGCAAAGGGGAGAGGGAAGCTGTGGTTTCCCGCAGCAGAAAATTGGGCACTATGCAATATTTGCAGCTCTTTGATAGGATCTGAGTTTAATTTCTTTTTTTAAAAAAAAAATCATGGTTTTTGTATTCATTTTTAATCTGTTGCTTCTCTCAAAACTCTCAGGAGAAAGCGTGGAGACTTTGAAAAGGATGTTTCCTCCCCCCTCTTTCTTTTCTTTTCTTTTTTCTTTTTTTCTTTTGTGAAATCAGTGCAATAAATAAAGAAATAAACTTGAACCATGCAAAATCGGTATCCACTACCACTGGCATGAAGTCCCAATTGCTTCTAACAGTAACTTCTGCTGCTGTTGGTCAACGTAACAATATCATCTTCACACATGGTACTGTTTCATGTTCAAGTAATAACATTAAATCGCTACTACCCCCAAAGAATGTCAGATGGGGTTTGGGTTTTTTTGTTTTTTGTTTTGCAGTTCTGGATAGAACAGGTCCAGTAGGATCTCTCTGGTAGTCCAAACTGTTAGTATCCCTGAAGTAGGAACTGTGCTTCTGACATCTTAACAAGTCCATGCAAAGTTGACAATGTTTTCATGAGTTTACAATCCTGCTTTACACACACATATCTTCTTCAGCCTTAGGGGGGAATGTCTCAAGAACTGCATTTTGTAGGGTGTCTGTGTCAACCGTGTGCAATTTACCTGCAGAAGTATATAGCCATGTGTGTGAAGTAAACCTCAGTTCGGATTAAGGTCACGTGTATATTTCCTGCCTGGAGTGAGTACATGTTGCGCACTTGGAAATCAAGCAATGAATGTGCATGCATGTGTTTTGTGCATAAGTCACACACCAGAAATAAGTGAATAAACCTTTTGCAAGCCATTAGTAAGTCATGTGCAAAGCATGAGTAGACAATGTGATAGTCGCGAGGAAGTCGTGTTCAATTTGCAAGTTCATCACAAGCAATTAATGTAAAGCATGAGAAATCCGTGAGTAAAGCAGGCGTTGAACCATGAGTAAAGCATGTGTTAACTATGTGTGACATTTAACTTTTTGAACAATTCTGTGTACACTTTTGTGCCAATCACAGTTACTCTCTTCCAAAAAAAATGTGTCTCACGTGCTAAGCATGTGAATACCAAGTGCAAAAATTACCTAAATATGTGTCAACCATGTGTCAACCCATGTCTACACCATGTGTAAGTCACATGAAAATCCACATGTAATACATGTCAAGACTAATTAAAACATACACCCACATGAGCCAATATTTGCTCATAGTGATGGAAGTGTATTATGATTTTCAATCATTATGCTTTGTACCGAAACAGCATATCTTGGCTATTATCCTCAAGTTACAATTCTTTTAGTTTACTGGTATTTTCAAATCAAGCCACGAGATTTTCTCAGTCTATATCTGAACAGCAGGTACACATTCCAAAGTTCTGGAGTGTGTCATGTACATTTCTAATGCCTATGTGAAATAAGGATCTTTTACAAAAAAAGAAAGTTGCAAACCATGTATAAACTATGTGTAAACAAGGCATTAACTTTGTGTAAAGCACTTGTAAACACTGTGTAAAGTGCATGCCCGACAAAGTGCAAACTCATTAAAAAGCATATGCAAATTCATTATAAAGCACAGGCAGACCAAGGTGTGAACTTGGTGTAGATCACGTGAAAAAGCTCTGTAAAAGCATGTGTAAGCAGAGTGCAACTATTTCCAACTATCACACCATATCAAGTATGTGCAAAAAAATGGATGTAAATGATTTGTGAAGCACATGTAAGCCAAATGTAAAATAGTTGTAAAGTGTGTGTGTGTGCTGCAGAGAGTCTGGCGTTTTGCAAATCAGATGTAAACAATTCATTAAGCATGTCGAAACAGAGTGTAAACTCTATGGAAAGCATGTGGAAAGTCATTGTTAGCTGGGCATAAACACTGGGTATTATAACCCTGAGAAGTTTTTAAAATGCTGTTTTGAACAAGATGGTTTTAACAGATTTGCAAACTCCCCCTTATGTTTATGTAAACCAAATGTAACTGTTTTGGAATAAGAGTGTGCAAACAAAGAGCAAAACCTATCTTGCAAAATAAGAAGGGATGGTCAAAGGTGAATCTCCAGGCTTTACACAGACTTTACACCTTGTCTGCACATGTGACTATTTGTGCAAACCATGAATTAGTATGCACCGTATCAATTCTATAAAACTTGAGAGAGGGGGAATTTATTATTATTTCCACCCACACCCCTGGTGAAGACTGTGAATGATTTCTGATGAGTGGGTGGCCCAGAGCTTAGGCCTATGCTCTTAGCTGCCATCAGCAATCATCAGAGAAAGGAAGACTTGATATATTTGGAGTACAGGTAGCCCTTAACTTACAACAGTCCATTTTGGGACCAAAGTTGCAATGGCGCTGAAAAAAAAGATGACTTATGATTATTTTTCACAGCCATTGCAGCCTCTCCCACGGTCCCGTGATCAAAATTTGGATGCTTGGCAACTGGTTCACGGTTCATGTTTATGACTGTTGCGGTGTTTCGGGGTCATGTGATCACATTTGCAACCCTTCTGACCAGCAAAAGCCAATAGGGACACCAGATTTGTTTAAGAACCAACTTAACAACTGCAATGATTCACTTGAACAACTGTGGCAAGAAAGGTTGCAAAATGGAGCAAAGCCCGTTTAACAACTGTCTCGCTTAGCAATTTCAGACTCTTGTGGTTGTAAGTCAAGGTCTACCTATATTCTCTCTCTCTCTCTCCCTCCCTCTCTTTCTCTCTCTCATTTAAAGAGCCCCATTCAAAAAAGCCTTCTCCAACATCTTGTGCTCCAGAAGGGCCAGGCTACAATTCTGAAAATCCAAAAATGGGAATCATAGTCTGCCATTTCTGGAAAGTGCCCGGTTGGAGAAGGTTTGGTTTAACTCTGCATTGTTGAGTGATTTTAGAGCATATCTTCTATTGTCACATTACCACAGAGATTCTGGAATTAACAATCCCCTGATTAGGCAGAAGTCCAAAAGGTTCAGTTTTCCAATGCAAAGGAAAGGCCAGTCAATGTATTTGCCTGCTACTCTATGAAGGGCACTCGGAAGCAGGGAGAAAAGATGCAATTCACCATTAGGAGCACATTTAAGTATTGATAGACACTAGTGAGTTGATAGTCTTAGCAGAGAGCACCTTATCTAAGCAAAAGGAGGTCAGCTGTGCTTAATTTTGAGATTAAGGGGAGTCCTCTTTTCAGTTGGCCAACTCATCGCCGCCATCTTGCCACGGCCATCTTGCCACAGCTAACAAGCCCTGTGAGCTAAAGTAACCACAGACAGCTAGCCATGGGGCTACTCACCGCAGACAATTCCATGTGGGATAACCTGATGCGATAAATATTTTCCACCATTGTTTCTTTGATATTATTTCCATGGACAAAAAAATGGAAATAACCTCAAAGAAGCAAATAAAATTTACTGGCAAATAAAATTTACCAGTATCATGTTGAGTTATCCCATGTGGAATTTTCTGTGGCAAATTGTCCTGCGGTGAATTGGCTGTTGGTGAGACAGCCACGGTGAGTTGGGCTGCAGTGAATTGTCCTTTTCCGATGTCAAACCACGAAGTAAACTTAATAAGTGAGCCTATGAAGTTAACAAAGAGTTGAGCTTCACTTGAATTTATTTTCTTTTTTTAGCAAATTGATGAGCCCCTAATAGGAAAGTTGAAAACTTGGTAGGCCTTTAGTGCTGAACCTCAACTACCCACCTTCCTCACCACCTCTTGTCTGAATCTATTAGGAGATCTGATTCAGCAGCAACTCCGGAGTTCTAAGATCTCCAACAGTTATTTGGTAAGGATGCCTGTTTTTGTTAGTCACATGGGTAGATGTGATTGAAGTCATGGGCTGGAGTTGTCTACCAATGAGGAAGAATGAGACAGAGGGGTGCAGATGTTATGGGAAAAACCTCTACAGGAGAGATCATTGGTCACCTGTTCCAAAACATGCAGAAGGGTTGGGGGAAAAAAAATCTGGAAACCCTTGAGATACTGACAGAGAGATATACCAGTAGAAGGAACCACTGTAAATGAGCAAAGCATTCTGGGAAATAGAGCCAAAAAAATAACTCCACCCCTTTAGTTGTAGAGCCTCTGAACGGAAAGCATAAGTAGCATAGCTGAGCATGAGGCACACTAGACTTGGTCATATAGGATAAGCTCTCCTATGCCATGTTCTACCAGTTTCCCAGCTCTTTAAATGCCTAGGATCATCTTCACAGCAAAGGAGGAATCCCAGATAAAGGACCTGGATTTCAAGGCTACCATATCTGGTCCTCAAAATTGCAGGTGACCATCGGAAGAAAGCAAAGGGACACTCAGTGATTGTTCAGAGCTCTACAACCCAGATATGGCATGCCTAGTCGATGAAAAAAGAAGAAACCTGATTGAAGGGAAAGCAGGGTAAAGAAGAATCAACCCAGCAAGGTACAAGTAGCAAAACAGGTTTGGTAAACTATAGAGCCAGGTATATAAAGGTGTCATGAAAAAGGATCTTAAGATGAGTCATTGGGCAGATTCATAGAGGATGGCTGGGTGTCCGTTCAGGTAAGAAAGCTAGGAAATTGTAATGACAACCAGATGATAGCAGAGGTTTAGAATTCTACTCGATGTATCTTTGCAGCCTGAAGTCTATGGAGGTGTAGAGCAGTAAGACAATAGTGACACAGCACCTTCACGGCCTTTGTAGGAGCTCCAAGGACAATGTGGCTGGTGCCATAAATAGTAGAAGACAGGAAGTACAGAGAGATCTTTGATCTGGTTCAGGAAAGCAATTCACCAGGCAGAGATGCAGAAGAGGAGACGAATGGCCCAACCTGGAGAAGGGAACAGGAAGATCTATGGAAGGGCAACCATATTTGATAGTAGGCCAACTGAGTTTACCTCCTCCATCAATGGTCCCACACTCTGTTACTGTCGCAAACGTGAGAGGGTAGGACAGAAGGGCAGCTGGACGGGGTGGGGGCATGTTAGTGGATGCTGTACCTCAACACTAAACTATTAAAAAAGGAGAAAATATTGTAAAATAATAATAATAATAGTTTTATTGCAAGCAAAATGAACAAACCACCTTGTCTTCCATCTCATGCAGGCCCGCCAAGGGCCACACACCCATTGCAGGGGAACCGTAGCCATCCCAAAGGTGTGGGATTTGAACCCACCTCAAGCAAAGGGGCTCAAATCCAACGCCTAAAAAGAGGAGGGGACTTTGCGGAATTCCCGAGTCTTTGGGTTATTTTTTTAATTTATTTATTATTTTTGCCAAATCCATGAGGGAAAAAGAATTACAAATGAAAGTACTAAAATAATCCTTTTTTCAATAAAATCATAGAAAAACCATGAAAGCGAATGATGTGTTATTTATTTATTTATTTATTTATTTATATATTTATTTGTCAAGCAAGTATTAGATAACAGGTATAAGAATGGTTGTGAATACATGAAATGGATACAAATAAAAAAGAAACAATAGGACAGGGACGGTAGGCACATTGGTGCACTTATGTACCCCCCCTTCATGTCGAAGTATAAATGGTGGTGATCTACATAAGTGATCCCCAGCCTTTTTTGTACCAGGGACCGGTTTCACAATTATTCATTCTTCCACGGACCGGTACCTGAGTAACGCAAGACTCCACAGCCATCGGGACGGCTCTTCGTTCGAATCTGCCCCCCCCCCTTCGACGAAATGAAGGCACGAGGATTCCTTCAGCACCCAAACGCTGCTTTCCAGCCGAAAACCCGGAAGCAACCAAAAACCCAGAAGCGCCATCGAAACAAGATGGTGGCGCCCAAGCTTTGCAGCCCGGTAAAAAATGATCCACGGACCGGTCCCGGTCCGGGGACCAGTGGTTTGGTACTCCTGATCTACATGGCTTACTTAAGCGTGACCTAACAAGTAAACCATTTATAGCTGGCTTCATCCCAAACCATATTTTGGTTGGATGCTTCTTATGAATCCAGTCTTCACTGCAGCAGCTATTCTTTCCTTACAAGAATGAATGGAAAAAAAAAAAAATAGAGTAACCACGTCTACACACACACTCACACACAGAGAGACAGAGACAGAGACAGAGAGAGAGAGAGAGAGAGAGAGA
>BLBF01000071.1:7290587-7318233 GCA_015471245.1 Laticauda colubrina
GAGAGAGAGAGAGAGAGAGAGAGAGAGAGAGAGAGAGAGAGAGAGCCATAAAGTTTGAGTTATGGCCATCCCTTTCAAAAACCTGAATTTATAAATACTTTGATAGCTATTATTTCCCCCTAAATACTTCCTGGAATATGTTCAAACTAAAGCTGGATATATTTTTTACTTCTGCCAAGACTCGTAAGAAAAAATGATGTTGGATTTTTATCATTTATCATGTGCTGGAAAGGATCATTACATTTTACACCGAACGAAACATAAAACATTTCTAAAAACATTTCTTACATTTCTTTAGCAGCTGGTACATTTATTAAGAGGAGAAAACAGATTAGGTGAAAATGTTGAGTTAGAGAGTGGGATATGCTGAAGTTAAGTAGAGAGATATCTTAGTCTTTTCATAAAAAAGAAAAGAAAATCACTTACTTCTATGCTGCTTATAACAGATTCATACGAGTGAGAGGTGGTCTGATAATAGCCTTTTTGCACAGATTTGTAGGTTGAGAGCTGCTGTATGCCTCAAAAGGGGATTGAAAAACCATACAAATGAGAAATATAATTTAGGGATTTGAGAATTAAAGGATGGGAGCACAGGCTGGTGGGGAGAATTCCTGATCAAAATGTTCAACATTTCATTAACTACACTTCCCAGCGGTGGTAAAAATTGGCATGAAAAAGATACGTATTTGTTGTCTTTAAAATGCATTTCAAATCCAAAAGGAAAAACAAGCTATTAGCAACCTAAATTATGCAGAAAGTCCAGGAACTAATGGCATTTAGTGTAGAATTCATCAAATCAGATCTCTTTAGGGCCAGATTGGAAAATCAAGTTTTAATAAAAACATTAGCCATATAGATCGTGTATTTAACTACAACAGGAAGACAAGATTTTACTCCCTTTTATCCTAGACTTCTTCACATGGATGCTGAAGAGAAAATGTACTCATAGTCTGGCTAAATATTGCTTCTCCCATAGAATGACTCCTTCTGTGTTGTTCAGATCCTAATGACACACATAACACAGGAACATAGGAGAGAAATGGTAGAGTACAAATTCCCTTTATTTTCTCACTCTTAATATTGAAACAGAATGATAGATGTATGGTAGGTGCTATTCACTGGATAGCCTGCATTAATCACATCCTATAAATGAAATTCCTACAGTGGATAACCTTGGCTGATCTTAAAAAGCTAAACAAGGTTGAAATGAATTAGTAACTTGATTGGGCCAGGAAATTCATGGATTATGGAAGAAAGTGCGTGTATATAGAAAGAAAAGGTGATAGAGATACATAGAGATATATCTCAGAGGAAACCATTTTCTTGGAAGTCAGTGTTCCCCTTGACAGGACATTAGCAAAATAGGTATGACAGTGCAAAGAATTAATCTTGGGTTGTAATTTATTATCCAATCTTCTTGAATCAGTAGAAGAAGATTACTATTCCTATACCACACACAAGGATAGACAAACATACTCTGAGATTAACCCTTTTCATTTACTGC
Organism: Laticauda colubrina; assembly: GCA_015471245.1. Taxonomy (NCBI): domain Eukaryota; kingdom Metazoa; phylum Chordata; class Lepidosauria; order Squamata; family Elapidae; genus Laticauda; species Laticauda colubrina. Next base: position 7,292,092 of record BLBF01000071.1, read on the forward strand.
CAATTTAAAGCTGGATAATAATAATGATGATGATGATGATGATGCAAAAAACCCACCCCTTTTATTCATGATGATTTCAAGAAGCATCCTCGCCTGCGAAGCAATCAGAGGAAATCTTTCACCAGTGATTTCTTGGAGAGTAAACACGGCACTGTACAAAACACAGGTCTTTTTCCACAAAATAGAACTTTTTGCATGTATAGACGAGGAAAACAGATATTTATGTCAATGCTGGCTACGTAGACAGCTCAGAGAGATTTATGATCGTACACCCCAATGATCATACTTTGCAAAGGCCAGAAGATTTATGTTCCTGTGGACATCGGCTTCGGAGAAATATATAAGGCAGTTTGGATCATGAAAGCCACTAAGTCTTTAAAAGGAAAGTGTCAGGACCCTTCTTACGAATGGCAGAGTCCGAGAACAAAGCAAGCAGGAGTCCCTGTGCAGCCCATTTTGGATCGCAAGTAAATGCAGGGCCTGTGAGGAGACTTGGGGAGGGTGAAAAACGGGCCACCCGGAAGTTCGGGAAAAAGTCAAAAACAGGCCCATTTCGGGCCTCCGTAGAACCTCTGGAGCCTGAGCAGGCCATTTTTGTCCTCCAGGAGGCTCGAGAGAAGTCTCTGTAGCCCAGGGAGGGCAAAAACGCCTCACCCCCCGTGGCCTGTTTTCACTCCCAGGCCAGGATGGTGCAGGAAGCTGACTAGGCCACACTCACCATGGCCATGCCCACCCAGCAACCAGGCAGAGAACCAGTTGCTAAATTTTTTGAAGCCCACCCCTGAAAACAAGGTGAACTTTTCACCTTACAAATATCTTCAAATGGGGGAGGGCACTTCCAGTTGGGGTTGCTGAAATATTTCAGGCCAAATTTGAGATCACACCCTTCCCTCTTCCACCAAGTTAGTGCTTCCCAAATCTGGATAAATCACCCAAAATTGGGTAAAAGTGTTTTTTTTCCCCCCTTTGGGTAATGACATGGGAACCTCTTACCCATCACAATGGGGACATTTACATTGACTTAAAGGTTGCCATGTGAACTAAAATATATTTGAAAATCGGCAAAGGTATTCTTATTAATATGAAAAGAGATCGAATTATGGCATTTACAGAACCACAGAGTTGGAAAGGACCTTGGAGGTCTTCTAATCCAACCTCCAGCTCAAGCATTTCAGACAAATGGTTGTCCTCTCTCTCCTTGAGACTCTCCAGAGTGATGGAGATCCACAATTTCTGAAGGCAAGTCGGGCCATGCGGTGGTGGAATTCAAAATTTTTTTACCAGTTCTGTGGGTGTGGCTTATTTGGTGGGTGTAGCTTGGTGGTCATGTGATTGGATGGGTGTGGCTTAGTGGTCATGTGACTGGACGGGCATGGCTTGCTGGTCATGTGACTGGGTGGGAGTGGCCAACTCAATGTCACTCGTATCAAGGGGTGCCTCACCTGGGCCCTCCCCTCCCAGCCATTTTTTGTGACACCCAGCCTCAACTTATCTATAGTTCTATAAAAATGTTGTTCACCTTTTTTTGACTTTATTATCTACGTACTATAGATGGACTTGCATGGACCATTGAAAAGAGGAAATGGCTCACATGCTTTACTCAAGAGTGTGATCGGCAACAGGCTTTTAACGGGCTGCCACAAAGAAAGGGGGACAATGTATTTTCCAAAGAAGCAGAATGCAAACAAAAAGCAATGGATGGAAATTGAACAGAGAAAAGCAACCTAAAATTAAGGAGAAACTTCCTGACAGTGAGAACAATTAACCAGTGGAACTGCCTGTCTCCAGAAGTTCTGGGTGCTCAATCAATGGAAGTTTTTGAGAAAAGACTGGACAGCCATTTCTTTGAAATGGTATAGGGTTCACCCCAAGGTCCCTTCTAAATATTCTTCTGACACCTTTCCCAGGATTTTTACTCAGAGTTTGGCATCCTCAGTTTTCTTGTCTGAGCTGGGGGTTGGATTAGAAGACCTCCAAGGTCGCTTTTCAACTCTTGTTAAAACATGCGTATTTTATGCTCTGGACTATTGACATTGAATTCATGTAAACCCTGAAAAATATGTGGTAGCCCTGGGCAAAAGAAAGGCAGTAGAATCCCTCTAGGTGTAGGGACAGTGTAAAATACTAACACATGATAAATAATGGAACAATTAAAAATAATTGCACATAGTTTTATCTCTCTCTCTCTCTCTCTCTGCCTATTTTTTTCTTTCTTTCTCTCCCTTCCTCCTCCTCTCTCTCTTACACACACACACACACACACACACACACACAGAGAGAGAGAGAGAGAGAGAGAGAGAGAGAGAGAGAGAGAGAGAGAGAGAGAGAGAGAGTGGATTCCCCCACCCCCTTGGTCAGACCGCACTCTTTCTCACTCCAGACACTTTAACTCACACGGGGAAAGCGATACTTGCAACATCCATGCCTTTCTTCCATTCCCCCGGGGAGAAAGGACATGGGGAATGGAAAGCTAGGAGAGTGATCGCAAGTGAGCAACTGGGAGACCGGGTTGGGGGCGTGGCCAGCCAGGGGCCGCCACCGGTTCGGCAACCCATGCTAAATAACCACTACCAGTTCGCCTGAGTGGATGAGAACCGGTTGAATACCACCTCTGGGTCCATGATGGTTTGTATTTTCAAGAAATTCTGCCTTAATTCTCAGCTGGTTCGCTCCTTGATGAGTGTCCATCCATTGCTTCTTGTTCTGCCTTCAGGTACTTTGGAAGAGAGGTCGACCCCTCGTCCCCTTGTTGAAATGACAGAAAGCTGATTCAGCAATACTATTTTTGTAAAACGAGTTCTCCTCAAGTTATGACCATTCGTTCAGCAACTGTTTGAAGTTACAACAGTGGTGAAGGAAAGGACCTAACAATCTATGAGACTTTCTGATCGGCGGTTTTGGCTTAAGGATGGAAAAAGTTTGAGAAGCCCTACGCTAAGTCATCTGTTTGTCTCCAGAACAGAAGAATTCCTATCAGTCTTCCTGCAGCTTTCCCTCAACTTACGTCCAGCTGGACCTGTTTTTCTCTTTTTCTGTCTCTTTTCTCTCCCCCCCCCCCACCCCTGCTGCCTGCAATCAGAGCAATTGCCCATCTCAGAGCAGCCATTCATTTAGCTTTCATCTCGGTTCCCATTTAAAAGCAACAAAAAATGATTGAAGAGCCAGAAGAGAGTCAGCCGTCAGGCCAGATTAGCAGGGCTAAATACCAAAAAGCTTATCTTTGGGGGAGGGGGAGGAAAGGGGGGCCAGGACCAAACAATGGGTCACTATCTCATGAGGAGAGAACATCCTGCACAAGCATATGGGCCCACAGCCCTGTGCTGTTGTTCTGGCCAGCCTGGTACACCCACTGCGGCCTATCGTTTGTGCTGTGTGTATATGGGCAGAAAGATAAATAGAACTGATGCCAAAAGACAGGAAAGAGGGAAAGCTCAGGTTGCATAGGTAGAAGCAATGGGTGGAAACTAATCAAGGAGAGAAGCAACCTAGAACTAAGGAGAAATTTCCTGACAGTTAGAACAATTAATCAGTGGAACAACTTGCCTCCAGAAGCTGTAAATCCTGCAACATTGGAAGTTTTAAAGAAAAGATTGGATAACCATTTGTCTGAAATTGTATAGGATCTCCTGCCTGAGGCAGGAGGTTGGATTAGAAGACTTCCAATAGTGGGAGAAATCGAGAAAGATCAAAAGGTTACATAGGACTCTTGAAGCGTTCTCCTTGTGGCGGCGTCCTTTCTTCCCATGCTACCACTTCGGATTGCCAGTCCTTGATGCATCCTCCAGATGTGTGGAAGGCGATTCAGTTTTGAAGGAGGCCCTTTTTAAATACAGGTAGTGCTGATTTACAATCAATGTTGATTGTTAATGACCGTTCATAGTTACAGTAGACCTAATGACTTTGTGATTTGCTTTATGGCAGTGGCAAAAAAAAAAAGGTTCTAGAAACAGGTGCAACTCACTTAGCAACAGAAATTCTGGTCCCTATTGTCTCAAGTGGAGGACTACCAGTGCAATTGCATAGATGCAAATACAGGAATGCATGGAAGCATATCCTGCCCTATTGTACACCTTGAATATTATTTTTCTCTTGACCCCATGTCTACCCCCGTTTCAATCTTCTCCAAACAAAGGCTTTGGTGGTGGGGTTGATTTTTAAGTGTCCATTCCTATTCTAGAGAAATGTTTTCTTACATGGAATGTGGAGTAATTTGACACAAAATGGGACAAATCTCCATGGTTAACTCTCTGCGACCATCTCACCATGGCCAACTTGCTGCAGCCACCTTGCTGTGACCAACTTGCTGTGGGAAAACTCACTACAAGATAACTCTGTTTGGAATGTAAGTAACCTAACAGTTGGGTTGGAAAATATATAAACCAGGATAGACCTTTTAGTACTGTCTCTTTAAGGGAATGCTAAAATTGTAATTGGGTGTGGTTCCTCAAACATAAGATGGAGCCAGAAACCTGGGTTGTTCTGTCCTGTTCTGGAGAATGTTGCCATTCCTGCATTTCCCTATTGATTGTTTCTGATCATCGTTAGTCTTGGATTGATGTGAGTCTGTTACTGAACTGTTTTTGATACTGGACTTTGTTATTTGGATTATCCCTGGACTGAAAGCTGACTGCTTTCACCGTGAATGACTTGGACTGTGTTTGGACTTTGCTTAACCATTTACTGGAAGTAAAACCTACATTTTACTATACAGTGTAGCTGTGTGCTGTTTGTGTGCTATTCTTCACCACTCTCACTACGTCTCCCTATGTGCTCTCATTCTCCTAACAGGGAATTACACCAACAAACTCCACACAGGATAACTCAATGTGATAAATATTATCTGCCACTGTTTCTTTAACATTATTTCCATTGACAAAAAAATGGAAATAATACAGTAGAAATAGTGGTGAATAAATTTATGGCACTGAGTTATCTCACGTAGATTGTTGCATGGTGAACTATCCTGCAGTGAGTTGACCATAGCAGTTTGTCCCAAAGCAAGTTGAATGAGGCGAGATGGCTGTGCCAGGTTGGCCACAGCAAGTTGGCCATGGCAAATTAGCTGTGGCAAGATGGCCACGGTAAGTTGGCCACAGCAAGATGGCCGTGACCAGATAGCTGTGTTAAGTTGGCCACGCTGAGTTAGGCCCTGTCCTAGGCCTGTTTGAAATTGGAGACAGAACAATGGCCGATAACCTGCTTCCCATCTCTCTTTGCCACATTGTTCATTCAATGTATTCTTTCTGTCATGCCTCCATTCCCCATTAAGCTGCACTTTTTAAAAAAAAAATCCATACATAAATGAATATATTAAAATATATTTTATTCCCCCCAATACAAAATTCAATAAGTACCTTTCTAAAAAATACACAGTTTGATTTTTAAAAAAATATAGATAAAAATATAATTGGAACATTTAGGACAAGTCAAAATTAGCCAAACATTAGTTTGCATCTTCATGCAAATGGTGGACATTCTGCTCTGTTTGCAATACTCTTTGCAATGCTGCCATCTTAAACCCATTTCTCCAGGGACATGAACCACCTTTGTGTCATGATAAAACTTCAATGCAACAAATAACATAACCAGAGCCAAGGAGATTTCTCCACACCAATAATGCTGCTAGACTTAAATGCATTTATTTGAGATTTACTTCCAAGTCAAGATGGTTAAACTGAATTACGGATCTGAACTTTTCATTTGCTGCTTTCTCCTGGGTGTGTATAACTTGGCGTGTTTTCTTTGTTGCTGGGAGCGATTATAGTTTTCTGAACCATGTTTCTCAACCTCAACCAATTTAAGCTCTGTGGGACTACAACTCCCAGAATTGAAGCACCTGGCAACCAGCACCCATTTACTCGGGTTGTAACTTTCTGGGTTGCTGTTAAGTAATCCTCCTAGCTGACTTCCAACAAGCACCATCAATGGGGAAAGATTTGTGATTCACAACTGTAGTGATTTCCTTAACAATGTGGCAAAAAAGAACCGTTTTTTAAGCAGGATATAATTCACTTAACAACTGCTTTACTGAGCAATGGAAACTCCGGTCAAAATTTGGGGTTGTAAATTGAGTATTGGTATTTCCGATGGGCCCCTGTTCATCACTTCCCATCGTGCCAATAAGCATCTTGATCATATTTGATTCTTGCATCTAATCTGGCACACAATCCCAACTCTGTTCCCACTCCTGAGCTGATTTTCCTGCTTAGTTACTTTTCTGAGAACTTCCATTGAATGGGTTACCTTAAAACTCTTCATACTACCTAGTTTTGGTACCCAGGTTTTTTTGTTTTTTGTTTTGCTTTTATCCAGGTTGGGCCTCTCCTTTCCGCCTTAAGGCCAGGTCACATCGCCCGACGGATGCAAAACATATGTAAAAAGGACACAGCGGACGAGCAAATTTTCCATCCGTTGTTATCCACTCTCAAAAGGGGCAAAAATTTGCATAAACAGAGCAGAAAAGAACGGACAGGGGGAGGACGTAGCGCGGATGTAAAACGGTTGCTCAACGGAAGCCTAGTGGATGAAAGCGGATGGAAGCGGATGGCACGTCCACAGGGCTTCCGGGGGAGAACAGCAAAGTGGACGCGTAGCGGAAAAAGCGGATGCAGAGCGGATGAAGCGGATGCAGAGCGGATGCAGAGCGGATGTGTAGCAGATGATGAGATGCGTAGTGGATGCGTAGCGGATGCAGAGCGGATGCGTAGCAGATCACTGCGCATGCGGGGAGCATGCATTGCGTCAGCCCTGCGGATATAAAAGGAGGCAGCTCGCAAGCAGGTCACCATTCAGAGGAAAGACCTGCTGCCAGAGACATCTTCATCAGAGACCATGGGGAAGAAGAGGAAGCCTGTGCCATCTTCTGCCAGCCCTGGCAAGAGGGATAGATCCACCATCCCACCACCTGGTGCTGAGTCTGCTGCTGCTGGTGCTGCTTCTTCTACTGCTGGTGCTGGTCCTGCTGGTGCTGGTCCTGCTGCTGGTGCTGCTTCTTCTGCTGCTGGTGCTGGTGCTGCTTCTTCTGCTGCTGGTGCTGGTCCTGCTGGTGCTGGTGCTGCTTCTCCTGCTGCTTCTCCTGCTGCTTCACCTTCTGCTGCTGTGGTGGACCAGTCCCAAAGCCCTGAAAGTCCTGCTGCTGAAGGCCCTGCCAGAGGGAGGAAGAGGCAAGCCAAGGAGAAGGAGAAGGGAGAGAGGAAGCAGGACTCCATCGCAGAGGAGCATGAGGAGGACATGCTGGAGTGGCTGAGGGAGAACGAGTATATGTGGAGGAAGGGCCAAAGGCTCTATCGAGACACCAAGCGAAAGCAGGCGGCTTGGAGACAGAAGGCGGAGAGCCTGGGCTACACTTCAGATGTCCTCCTCGGGTGGAAGGCCATGGAAGCACATGCACACCTGGTACGGGAAGCTGCACCTGAAGAAGTCTGGCCAGGCCACGGTCAAGCTCACCGACCGGGAGACCTATGTCATGGCAAAGTGCAGCTTCCTGGAGGGTGAGGTCCGCCACCGAGGAGCAGTCCCTCTGTCTACCCTCACTCTCAGGCAGCCCACAGACAGCCAGTCCTCTTCTGGCCAGGAGACAGCGACTGTGTCCGGGCAGGTGTCCACAGAGGGCCCCATGACAGAGACCCCCCCCCCAACAGCTGCACACCTTGTGCTGGAGGACGTGGAGGATTCTCTCACACACATGGAGCAAGAAGAAGCAGCAACCACCAGGGACTAACCCACACCCACCCTCAGCTCCACCTCCACAGAAAGCAGGCAGAGAGGCAGACCAGAGGGACAGAGCCACACTGTCGTCTTGGAGATCAGGGACACCATCAAGAACAGCGCAGATCTCCTCTCTCAGCTGGTACACTTTGAGATTCCTTCCTCAAACCGCAAGCCCTTCCTCACCTACGTGACCCAGACCCTCATGGACATGCCCGAGCCCCAGTACCAGGTGATGAAGGAGCAGATCACGGCGCTGCTACACCACCCTCCAGGCCCAGCTGAACCTGCTCCCACCCACTCCAGGTCTGCTCCTCCACCCCAGGCGATGTCACAGCACTTCCAAGGCTTTCAACAGCCCCTCTCCTCCCAAGGCTACGGCTACCAGGAGTTCCAGCAGCACAGGCAGCCCTTCCCAGTCCAGGCACAGGTTCCTCGCACGCCACAGGTGCCACCAATGCCACAGATGTTTCCTCGCACGCCACAGACGTCTCACCTCACCCAGATGCACACCAGACATCCCCACTACACTCCTTCCTCCACCCCACAGCCAAGCCCAGCCTCAGAACATCTGTCATCGGTCCTGTGCCTTACATCCCAGGTCCTGGATGAAGGGCCTCTCAACCTCACTGGGCTGAGCCAGCTTTCTAAGAGCTTTCTGAACACACCATCTCCTGTTGTCCTCTCGGGGCCAGGCACCCCAATGGCGCCTCAGACCAACACTCCAGCCACTGCCACCTCCACAGTCCCTGTCCCCTTTACATCTGAGACCATGGACATGCCTCAGAGTGACTGAGAACATTGCCAGAGACTGAGTTGTTACCTGTTGACTTTATCATTGCTTGGGACACTTTTCTTGGTTCCATTTGCTTTTTAAATAAAGTCCTACACTTTACTTAACTGTTATTAATAAAGGTTGCTTCACACACTTGGGTCATTTCTTTTACTTAATAAAGTCTTGGTGGAAAGTTTTAGAAAATGGTTAAGCCTTTGCATGCTTATGGGATGGACAGGGATACCTGTGGGGTGGGTAATAGCTGTGGGATGGGCAGGGATACCTGTGGGATGGGTAATAGCTGTGGGATGGGTAATAGCTGTGGGATAGATAAGCCTCCAGTGCAAGCATAGTGGGACTGTATGGTCCACCCTCCCAGGTGCCACACCTATGGCCCTTTATTATCAATAACAATTTAATCATTGATCCACACATTTCAACATAAACACAACTCTTTATTAATGCCCTATTCATTGTAAGGCCACTCTACATACATGGCACAATCTCATCAGTGTTATGAGACAGGCTCAAGGAAGCATCAATTAAGCATCTACCATCCTGTCTTGCCACTCCACTGCTCCAGCTGGGGAGTTGCACCAGTGTTTCAGGAGGTTGCACTGCTTCTTCCCTTCACGTGAAACTCTGTTGGGGCCTGGTACAGCCACAGTGTCTATCAGGTTTCGCCCTTGCCTCCATTCACCAGGGTCCATGTCCCCATTGTCTTGTTGGTGGTCCACAAGCCTGTTCTGCAACACTGGGTAGCGGGTGCGCATGAGATTGTGCAGGATGCAGCAAGCTTCCACAATGCTCCTCATGGTCCATGGGTGATGCTGCATGGTGGTGAGAAGTACCTGGAACCTGTTGGCCAGGATGCCAAAGGCGTTCTCCACCACCTGTCTTGCCCTGGACAGCCTGTAGTTGAAGACCCTCTCTTCACGGGTGAGGCATCTGGAAGTGTAGGGCTTCATGAGGTAGGTTCTGAGGGAGGAGGCGTCATCCCCCATGATGAAGTAGGGCACATCTTGTATGTCGTTGGGCAGGGGGTCTGGATCTGGGAAACCCATGATGAGGTTGCGTTCCAGCCCCTCCTTGAGGTCACTGGCTTTGTATATCTGGGCATCTGAAGCTGACCCGTTGCCTGAAGCATCGATGTACATGAACTTGTAGTCAGCATCGCCCATGGCGAAGAGGATGATGCTGAAGAAGCCCTTGTAGTTGAAATAAGTGGACCCTGACTTGGCTGGAGCTTTGCAGGCCACGTGCTTCCCATCTATGGCTCCAACGGTGTGGGGAAAGTTCCACCTCTGATACCACTGCTCTGCAAGTTTCCTCCAGCCTTGTTCAGTGGAGGGGCACTGGAGGAGCTCCTCCAGGTATTCTTTGATGATGGCCTGCACCACTTCTCTGACCACAATGCTGATGGTGTTGTGTGGCACCCTCCAGGCGTACTGCATGTTTCTGTATGTGGTCCCGGAGGCCAGGTGGCGCAGAGTCAATGCCACCTTCAGCCCAGGGCCCAGACTGGGACAGAAGTTGGTGTTCGCCTTGGTCAACCTTGGTCTCAGACGCTCCACAACTTCGTCAAACATGGCTGGCGGCATCCTCATGAAGTTCTGGAATGCACGAGTGTCTTCGTTCCTCAGCTCCACCATCAGCTTGTCATAGAGTCCAAACTCTGCTCTTCTCCTGATCCATCATCGGACCCAGACACTTCTTGGTCGCCTCCTTTTCTTCCCATAGAAAAGGTGAAAGAGCCTGAAGAGGGCTTGGTTCTGGTGTTGAATGAGGGCGGTTACCAAAAGGAGCGTGCGATGATCCATGGTGGAGAAGAATGGATGCTGTTGAAGAGCAAGAGCAAGGCTGAAGAGGTCTGCACACCAGGGCTGCTGGACTGATAGTGAGATCCAGGTGATTTCCTCCCCCTTTTTATAGGAAATATCATTTTTCCGCTAGGTGTCCTTCTGCAACCTCTAGACATCCTCCAGGCATCCTAAATATCCGAGATACGTCCCCTATACAAATGTTTTTTCCGTTTTAATGCTTTATATCCGAGCTGCATCCGCTTTCATCCTTTCTACGTCCGTGCTACTAACGCTGTGTGTCTGTTCCGCATCCGTTTCGCTTCCTCCCTGTGTCCGTTTTCCGCTGGAGCGGATTTGAGTTGCGCTGATGCGCAGCGGATGCCTAGCGGATATAGCGGACACGTCATGGATGACAACGGACGTATAACGGATGTTCCCCGTATCTGTAGTGGATGTATAAAGGACGCGTTGGATACTTCATCCATTCAAAAAGTTTTGTGCAGCTCAAAACTTTTTGAGCGGATGAAATCACAGTAGACGGATGCTGGACGGATAGAAAGTATGAAAAATGTATGCAGTGAATACACAACGGATGCATCGCGTTAACCAATGGACGGCAAGTGTTTTTCTCCGTTTTACATCCTCTTTGCATCCGTTGGTGCAGTGTGACATGGGTTTTAATTACACCACTGCGGAAGAAATTCAATAAAGGTGTACCATATTGCTCTTCAGAAACAAATAAGTACTCTCGTTAATGCCGGCGCAAGGGAACCCTAGTATTACTAAGAAAATTAAAACTGTGTTATATATTAACACAGTTTTAATTTTCTTACAACTACAGCCTCCTTTGTGCCAGCTATAAGGGGATTTGGAGTCAGTTTTACAGAACAGTAGCCCAACACATTTATTTGATACGTCATTGTGGTTTTTCACTCCCCCCCCCCCAAGAACTATTGAGGTTCTTGTTCGTGTGAGTTTTTGGAAACCTCTGATTGCAGGCAGTCCTTGACTTGCAACAAGCTTGTTTAGTGACTATTCAAAGTTATAATGGCACTGAAAAAAGTCACTTACAACCGTTTGTCACCGTGATGACTTTTTCAGCATCCCCATGGATCACAATTCAAAAATTGAGAGTCTGGGCCACCGCTTCATATTTATGGCCATTGATATGTCCCAAGATCATGGGATTTTCCCCTTTTGTGACCTTCTGACAAGCACAGTCAATGGGGAAACCAGATTCATTGAACAGCCTACATCAGGAGTGTCAAACTCTGTTAGGAAAGTCTATTAAATCTGGGCAACCTTATTTTGCATTTTATCCCAGTTACTGGATGGTTGGGCAAAGAATGTGTCAGTTTAGAAAGAGTTAATCAACTGCACCCTCTGTTCTTTTCATACTCCAACATTCATCCCCTCCCTCTCAGATTTTTTTCTCCTTATATGGAAGACTTTGAGGGGGGGGGGGCTCGCTTTAGTGCCAGTGAGGGTTGAGTGGGGCTGTAAGAATTCATGGAAACCCCCCTGCTCAGACCATTTGGTAATCTTAGCAGTATTTCTCAACCTTGCTCATTTTAAGCAGAGTGGACTTCCAGAATTCTGGGAGTTGAAGTCCACACCTGTAGTTGTATTCAAATTGTTTTTACGACTGGTTCTGTGTGCGTGACTTTGGTGGGAGTGGTGTGGCTTGGTGGGTGGCAAAATTCCCATTCCCTCCTCACCCCACTAACCTGCTTTCTAGCTCTGTTCTCCTGTGCAGGGCAACCAAAGGAGACCCAGCCGATCAGCTGGGATTCAGGAGGTGGAGAATAGATGGGGGTGGGACCAGTCAGAGATGGTATTTGCCGGCTCTCTGAACTAGTCAAAATTTCCATTACTGGTTCTGCAGAACCAGTCAGAACACTTCAACTTCCACACCACTTCAAGTGACCAAGGTTGAGAAGCACCGCTCTTAGAATTGAAGAATGAACTCCATCTTCAATTTAACAGGAAAAAGCCAGGAAGATACATCTTTTCCTGCTCTAAAAGCACTGCTGTTTTCCCCTGGTATCCAAGAAGGGGATTTTGACTGGGTTCCAAGACAGAAACTGGGCCAGCCTCCAGCACTGTGCTTTTGATAACAGAATGGAGAGCATTTGGCAGGTGTGTGCAGCCTCAGAATATAAGCAGCTTCGTGGGATAAAATGGTTTTGGAAAAGTAAGGCACATCTCAATCCAACTACAGCCATATCCTTCCCTACCTGCCACTCTATCCAAGCCCTTCCCCTGTAAGATCTACAGTCTTGTTTTACATTGTCCGTTGTCCTTGGCTGCAAAGCTAGCTTTAGGGATTCTAATACGCCATCCATTCCAGCAGCTCTTGTCTGGAAGACTTATTGGAGGCCAGCAAATTAGGTTGCCTTGCGGTGTGCTCTGTTCTAAAAGCTGCATGGGAAATCTCAGCATCCAAAACCTAATTGTCTAAATTTTGAGGATGCAAAATACAGCTTCTTGGAGGACTAAGGTTGCTGGTTCTTACCTGAGTCAGATTTCCTGACTTGAGTTCACATCTCAGACTGATGAGACCCATCTGTCGGTTTTTAAGGAATCTTGGAGCAGAAAGCACAAATCCATTTCAGCATCTCAGCATCTCAGCATCCCATTTCAATGACTATAACCGCCTGGGTGTCATCTTCACAAGTTCCATTTTAGTGACTATAACCAGTTGGGTGTCATTTTCACAAATTCCATTTGAGTGACTATAAATGGCTGGGTGTGATCTTCACAAGTCCCATTTCAGTGACCATAACCAGCTGGGTGTCATCTTCACAAGTCCCATTTTAAAGATCAAATCTGGCTGGGTGTGATCTTCACCATTTCAGACCTGGGTAGCATTCCGCACAGTCCTGATGCCAGGTCGTACAACTGGGGAAGAGGAAGTGCCTTCCCTGATACCGATAGGCTGGATGGAACCAGGAAACGAGAAATAACAGTATCATTAGCAAACTGTTCAGAATGGAGATAGAAACAAAACTTTGTTCTTGACTACCCCTTCTTTTCAGGGGAGCTTGGTGGAGGAATAGGGGTGGGCTGCTAAGGGGTCGCATGGGTTCAGATGAACCCTCAGTCTGTTCTTTATTTCTGCAGGTTTGAAGCTCAGCTGAGGTGCAGCACAGTGGATTACCGCGCCTCAGCTGTTTTACTCACCAGCGTTGAAGTGGAAAGTAAGTTGTAAAGCTGTAAAATGGTGGTTTTGTAATGTTCTGGGCATGCACAGAGCATGCGCTGATTAAACCAATTGTGACACCGGTAGAAGCCCACCACTGCGGAGGAAGGCTATCTCTGTGGAAAAGTGACCTGTCAGGATTCCAGCAGTTACTCCCAATTGAATCATGAGTCTTGAGCCAAACTTCCAAAACTTAAAAAGGATTTATTGGGAGTTAACATGTCCAGCACTGCCTGGTTGTAGCTGACTCTGAGACACATAATTCATCGTCACCCTTGACCCTGGTTTCCCCCCACCCCCTGGGTTTATTGCAATTCATATTCTCCAATGGGACACATCCATAGCCAAGAGTCATCAATCATGTTCTCCAGTTAGAATTTTGCACAGCAGAAACTTCAGTTACCTAGTTACTATCTTTGAAAACTATTTATGGAATGCACTTTCGATTTCCAGGCTGCCGCTTTCCTCCCCTCTCTTTCTGTTAGCAACTCCAAAAAGACCATAGAAATATTTTATGAGTTGACCTGATCACTGTAACTGGTCTGAGTGACTACCATCCAAACACTGAGAGCGCCCAAGTATTGATACAAGTTTGAAGGCAAGGTCTGTTTTACTCAGAAAAAAAATTGAATAATTTTATGAGGAGATGAAATTGTTTCTGTAAAAAGTTGCAGTATTTCTCAGCAAGGTTTTTAAAATCCATAGCTGAGGCATGCTTGTACTCAGATTTTGTAATTGGCTCGGTGAACCAGGGAAAAACCAGTTTAAATTAAAAGGCAGGCTTGTCATTCAGATGTGGCATAGGGGAAGAAAGAAGGGAAAAGAAAGAGGGAAAAAGAAAGAAAAAAGAGGTAGGGTGAGGAAAGTTGGAAGGGGAGAGCAGCACAAAGGATCTGTAGTATTGGAAACAATATCAGCACCAACAGCAATTTATTTAAGGCAATATTAGTAAAGGTAAAGGTTCCCCTTGCACATACGTGCTAGTTGTCCCTGACTCTAGGAGGCGGTGCTCATCTCCATGACAAAGCCAAAGAACCAGCGCTGTGCAAAGACATCTCCGCGGTCATGTGGCCGGCATGACTGAATGCCAAAGGCACAAAGAACACTGTTTACCTTCCCGCCAAAGGGGTCCCTATTATTCTACTTGCTTTTTTACATGCTTTCAAACTGCTAGGTTAACAGAAGCTGGGACAAGTAACGGGAGTTCACTCTATTACACTAGGGATTCGAACTGCTGAACTGTTGACCTTTCTGATTGACAAGCTCAGCGTCTTACCCACTGAGCCACCGCGTCCCTCTGAAGGCAATATTGGGGGGGGGGGCTGCAAAACCCCATCATCTTTACCAGGATGACAAGATCTCTCTCCCAGAAAAATAAAATAAAATCAGAAGATATTGGTTTGCAGTGCTTGATTTCTCCGTGTAGGATTAGGAGAGTGTTCGGAATTAATTTGTGTACAGAATAAATGAGAAATAAGGGGAATAGTATTTGGAGAATAAAACATAAATTCCTCTTTATAGTCTGTGCTGGTCAAAGACACTGATAACACACCAGGGATCACCAAGGAATCTGAATAGGAAATGGTCTTCTTGCAACCAGATCTAGCTGTTATTCCATTGCAAAATGCTTCTTACTACCTGACTTACCAAGGTGGCTGGGCTGAGATATCTGTGCAGATGTTCCTCATAGGTGATGGCGTAGATGTCTGAGTCTCCAGATGACCATCGAGGATTATCCCAAGAGTCACTTGACTCAACTTTCTTCCCATTTGGGAACTAAAACCATGTTGAAAGAAAGCAAAGAAAGAAAGAGACTTTTAATATTAGATTAACAGAGTTGGAAGGGACCTTGTAGGTCATCTAGTCCAACCCCCAACCCCAAGCAGGAGACCCTACACCATTTTCGACAAATGGCAGTCCAGTCTCTTCTTGAAAGTCTCAAGTGATGGCCTCCCACAACTTCCAAGAGCAACTTCTGTTCCATGGGTTGATTGTTCTCACTGTCAAAATGTTTCTCCTTATTTCCAGGTTGAATCTCTCCTTGATCAGTTTCCATCCATTATTCTTTGTCTGGTCTTTGGGTGCCTTGGAAAATAGCTTGACCCCCTCAAATATTGGAACAGTGCTATCCCTAATTTACTTGGACTTCAGTAACGCATTTGATAAAGTAGACTATAACCTACTACTACATGAAGTATCAATGTATCCAAGTCACTCTGCACATCCTAGAAAGTTGGCTTGTCTTGTCTACCTTTGGTCTTCTGCCTAGTCATACCGCTTAATGGTTAATGCAAGACTGATGAACATTCAACACTTTATTTGTTGACCCTGATATGATAATTGTGTGCAGGTAGACCTCAATTTATCAGTTCATTTTGTGACCATCTAAAGTCACAATGGCGCTGAAAAAAATTATGACTGTTTGCAGCACCCTGTGATCAGGTGACCATGATTTACTACATTTTTACTATTCACTTCTGGTTTCCGGCAAATGTACTCCATAGCAAACAATGGGCTCAATGAATGACCGTGGCATTTGCTAAAAGGCCACGGCATTAATGCCATGGCCATTAATCCATTAAACAAAAAAGTCAAGCTGTTCTCCAAAGCTCCAAAGACAAGAAGCAATGGGTGGAAACTAATCAAGGAGAGAAACAACCTAGAACTCAGGAGAAATTTCCTGATAGTGAGAACAATTAATCAGTGGAACAACTTGCCACCAGAAGTTGTAAATGCTCCAACACTGGAGGTTTTTAAGAAGAGATTGGACAGCCATTGGTGTGAAATGGTATAGGGTTTCCTGCCTAAGCAGGGGGTTGGACTAGAAGACCTCTAAAGTCCCTTCCAACTCTGTTATTCTATTCTGTTCTATTTCTTAATAACCATGGCAATAAAAAGTAATAAGGTTGACCTGGTCACCTGATGAGCCAGTTTATGACTGTCACAACTTAACAGCTGAAACTGTGGCTCAACTACAGACGTAATTCAAGGACTACCTGTTCAAGAATCCCTTCCCCTTTCTTTCCTGGGCAAATGTTCACTATAATCTCTGTGCTTGGAGAGTCAATTCCACTTGAGTGCTTTGATCAACAACCTCTTTCTTCCTAGAAGACTGAGCAGTTACAAATGGACATTTCCCAGTGAGTTTCACAGAGCAACAATCTGCCATTTTTCAGATTGCCTCCAGTCTCTCATTATGCTCCCATCACTTTGGGTCTCACCTGGCGTGACAGATAGTGGTGTTGATTCTCTGGTGGCGTGAGTGGAGCTTTCTTCTTTGCTACAAGGAGTAAGGCAGATAAAACATCACTGTGACTTTGCAGCGAGAACGAGTTGTTTCCCCTTTCCATTAAAAACACGGGGAATGAAAACCCTCGACTTACAAACAGTTCATTTAGTGATGCTTCAAAATGACAACAGCATTGAAAGAAGTGACTTATGGCTGTTTTCCACACTTATAACCCAGTGGGGGATTCAAATTGTTTTATCACCAGTTTGGTGGGCATGGCTTGGTGTGGTACTTTGCTTAATGCCAGTGCGCAGATTTCTCCATACCAGCTGAGACCTGCAGCGCCAATAAGATGAGAGGATAAAGAAGAGAAAAGCACAGGAGTGGGTAGGAGGGCTGATCCTGCACTTTTCTCTTCTTTCTCCTCTCAGCTGATTGTTGAGGCTTTTTTACTACCGGTTCAGTAGAACTGGTCAGAACCAGTAGCATACCACCATTGTTACAACCGTTTGCAGCATCTCTGGGGTCACCTGGATAAAATTCAGATGTTTAGCAACCAACTCATAATAACGACATTGCAAAGTCCCAGGGTCGTGTCATCACCTTGTTGCACCCTTCTTATAAACAAAGCTAATGGGGAAGCCAGATTCACTTAACAATCATATTACTGACTTAATTTTGCTGCAGCAATCCCCTTAACAACGGTGACGAGAGAGGTCTGAGGTAAAATTCACTGAACAAATGTTTCACTGAGCAACAAAAATTTGGGGCTCAATTGTGGTTGTAAGCAGAGGACTATCTCTAGTGTTACGAGGTGTCTTTTAAGAGATGGCTTCTGTGTGACATGGCTTCCATTTTAAAACTAATTTTCAGCAGAAGAGGCTGGGCTTGGTTTAATCCAAGATTAAACAGCAGCTTCCATTTTGAATCTAATTGCCAAAATGGGGGGGGGGGGAGGTGTCAAAGAACTGAATCAAACTGAATTAAACTGGTTAGTTATGGCTGCCTACACCAGACGAAGCAGTGTAGCTTCCAAAATACCACCTTCCCCCAAGAAACAAAGGGTTTAAACCCACATAAACCCATATCTAGAGCTGTAAACAGTACTAAACAAAGAAACACCCACCAGGGAAGCCACCAATATATAACCACAGTTAACCACAAGTCTGGGAAAAGAGTCAAGAGCTTTACCGAACCTAGGAGAATGGCTACCCTCTGTATCTTGTGGTAGGGATGGATGAGGACATGCTTTTCCAGAGAAAGAGGTCCATGATATAGAACAGGGGGTCAAACTCAAAGCCCATGGGCCTTGCAGTGTGCTTCGAGCTGCCCTGCAGGGCTGCCCTGGAAAAAGCGAAGGACCAGCGCACGGGGCCTCTGCCAGAGAAAATGATGCCCAAGGGAGCCACACCATTTTCACTGGTAGAGGGTTGCAGAAAGGCATCGCAGCCAAAAATGGGGCCGGGGGTTGTGCCCCATCCCGATCTCTGTTTTCATTGGCAGAGGGCTAGCAAAAGATACTAAAAACAAAACAAAACAAAAGGAGAAATGTTTCCCCTTTTGCATTTGAGTGTGCAAGAAGGGTCAGGAAAGGAGAAAGGGCTGGAGAAAAGACAAAGAAGGAAAGATGGGAAGAGAACAACGAAGGAAAAAGAAGGAAAGAGGGGAAGGAAGAAGAAAGGGGAATGAAGAGGGGAGGAAAAAGGAAGAAAAGGAAGGAAGGTGGGAGGGAGAGAGGGAAGGAAGGAAAGAAAGGAAAGAAAGGATAGAAAGGAAAGAAAGAAAGAAAGAAAGAAAGAAAGAAAGAAAGAAAAAAAGAAAGAAAGAAAGAAAGAAAGAAAGAAAGAAAGAAAGAAAGAAAGAAAGAAAGAAAGAAAGAGATTATAATGAGAGTAAGGGAGGTTTGAGGGAAGTCCTGTTCTTAGCACTTGGCCATCACAGGTGCCGCCTGACATGAGTGATGTTGAGCTGGTCACATCCATCTGGGCCAAGTCCACCCTGCCCCTCCCCAAGGTCAATCCCAATCCTGATGTGGCCCTCAATGAAATCGAGTTTGACACCCCCAGTATAGAAGGATGATGACTGCCAGTGGTTTCCTGGCTGATTGAACTTAGATTATCAGTGAATTCAACTTTGTTTCTGACTGGCCTACAGCCCAACTCACCTCTCCAAAGGCAGACCAGCCAAACCACCAAGAACAGGAACGCAATGATCAGAAGCATCCCAAAAATAGAGCCAATCACAATCCCAGCAATGGCCCCACCAGTCAGATATGAATCTGAAAGGCAGAGGAAGAGAGAGAGAACAGAGATGTAAAACCATGTGGAGTTTTAAGCTTTGTTATTTGGGAAGAGCTTTGAACACTGAACCCACCCCAATTCCTGCTTTCTTTTCTGAATTTTGGACCTGACTGTCGGACTAGTCAGAGCCACCGTTCTAAGAATCAGTTCGCTCAAAAATATTCCAGATCCAGGAATCTGTCCGTGGAATGCTTCCTTGAAATCCTAATTCAGGATTCAATCTCAGCAACTTTAAGATGTCTGATCTTCAACACCCAGAATTCCCCAGTCAGCATGTTGACTGGGGAACTCTGGGAATTGAAGTCCACATGTCTTAAAATCAATGGTGGGATACAAATTTTTTTACTACCAGTTATGTGGGTGTGGCTTGGTGGGCGTGGCTTGGTGGGCATGGCAGGGGAAGGTTGCTGCAAAATTCCATTCCCTCCCCACCCCACTAACCTGCTTTCCAGCTCCATTCTCCTGTGCAGGGCAACCAAAAAAGATCCAGCCAATCAGCTGGGACTCGGGAGGCAGAGAATAGATGGGGGTGGGACCAGTCAGAGGTGGTATTTGTGGGTTCTCCAAACTACTCAAAATTTCCCATTACCAGCTCTACACAACTGATCAGAACCTGCTTAAAGTTATTAAGATTGAGGAACACTGCTAGATTTTCAAAACAGTTTACATTCTATTAAAAGTAGAACTAGCCAAATTTGAATCAATGGGTCAGTCTAGGAGGTTGGTCCCACTAAGACAGGGGTCTGCCACCTTAAATACTCAAAGAGCCATTTGGACCCGTTTCCCACAGAAAAGAAAATACCAGGAGCCTCAAAACCTGGGTGTGCATGACCAACTCAACATCACTCCCACCCAGTCATATGACTACCACCACTACCATGCCTACCCAGGTTTTATGGTGGCTTCCAGTGTTTTCTGTGGGAAATGGGTCTCTCTCTCTCTCTCTCTCTCTCTCTCTCCCCCCCCCATTTCTGTTTTTTTGTGTGTGTTTTACCTTCTCAGGCCAAGCGAGGAGTGACTGGGAGGGGAGGACAAGGGGCAGGGCCAGCCAGTGGTGGGATCACCCAATAGGGAGCTACAGCAGATGGCCCAAAGAGCCGCATGCGGCTCCAGAGTCACAGGTTGCTGACACCTGCACTAAGAGGTCCTTTTTATCAGATGACTTGGGACATGCTCTATTTCCAAATTTCATGCTAAAAGTGAAGTTAGATTCTGAGTTTTTGAATCCATAGCTAATTTTATAAGAGGCCAGAATCCTGACAAGTTATTTTTTTCTTAAAGATTTTTTGGCAGCATAGAGAAATACAGAACTCCTTCAATCATACTTGAATGATTACCATAAAAGAGTTTAAAGTACACAGCAAGCATTGTCCTTATACTGAATTGGCTTTATTGGATTTTAGCAACATCATAATGAATCAAAGCTGCGGATATATTCAATACTTATCAGAGTTTGCTGAGTTTACTAATGTAACCACAGCACCACAATTGTCATTGCTCTCAATGATGTCATCTCATTGAGAAATATATATATATATATATATATATATATCTTTTATATATATGCCTGGGATCATTCTTGTGAATAGTCTTAGGGAGAAACCAAATGCAGGCAGTCCTTGACTTACAACCACAATTGAACTCAACATTTATGTTGCTATGTGAGACATTTGGTTTACCCCATTTTATGACCTTCCTTGCTGCCACTGTTGTTAAGTGAATTGCTGCAGTTGTTAAGTTAGTGACACTGTTGCTAAGTGAACCTGGCTTCTCCTTTGACTTTCCTCATCAGCAGGTCACTAAAGGTTGACCTCATATGACCTCAGGACACTGCAACCATCATAAATATGATTCAGTTGCCAAGCATCTGAATTTTGATGATGTGAGCATCCATCCATCAGCATGCTGCAATGGTCATAAGAGTAAAAAAACTGTCACAAGTCACTTTTTTTCAGGGCTGTTGGAACTTTAAATGTGCACTAAACGAATTGTTGTAAATCAAGGACTATGTGCACAATGTGAGTCAGGTTTAGGGAAGAATCAGAGATGGTATTCAGCAGGTTCTGACCAGTTCTGGAGAACCGGGAGTGGGAATTTTGAGTTGTTTGGAGAAGCGGCCAATACCACCTCTGACTGGCCTCGCCCCCATCTATTCTCTGCCTCCCAAGTCGCAGCTGATCAGCTGGGTCTTCTTTGGTTGCCCTGCACAGGAGAACGGAGCTGGAAAGCAGGTTAGTGGGGTGGGGAGAGAAGGGGGATTTTGCAGTAACCTTCCCCTGCCACACCCATCAAGCAACACCACGCCCACCAAGCCATGCCCACTGAACTGGTAGGAAAAATTTTTTTGAATCTTACCACTGAGAGGTATGGAGTCAAAACAAAAACAATTTGAGAAAACAGTGGCAATAAATAGTGAAAAAGGTGAACAATGACATAATTTATAACCGTTTTTTTCAACCTTGGCCCTTTTAAAATCGTCTCGTCTTCAATTTCCAGAATCCCCCAGCCAGCAATGTTGGAGGGAATTCTCCATGATGGCTGGGGAATTCTGTGAGTTAGAGTCCACGCATCATAAAGTGGCCAAAACACTCATTTAGGGGCTTAAGAAAAGATATTTCAGGATAACCCTGAAAGTCATACTTTGCACCATAAGGAGAACATATTTCATTAAATCCCCTTCCTTCTACTACCCTCAATTAATAACCTTCATTTCTAACAATCATAATAAGAACTTTAAATGCTCAGATATGCATCTCTAAAAACGGTAGCTGGGAATATTTTGACTTGGCATTAAAAAAACTTTTCACTTTTCAAATGGTTCCACTGTCTGTTCAGTGTTAGTAAAAAAAAAAAACTCACTCTTTTGTGCCTTAAAAAAAAGACCAAGTTTTTTTTTAAAAAAGCACCATTTTCAAGTGAGCAAAAACAAATGGAAAGAGTATGTTATGGCTCTGCCACTTTTAACACCTGCCCCATCTGAGCAGTGGGTACACAAACGATTGGAGGTGTCTTGATTTAGCACAGTTCTGGTTTCACTGAGCTACACTTTCCCTTAGGTGTTTTAGACTTCTTCCTACATGTTGCTAAATAAATATTTCATTATTACGCTTTCTTTGGATGCTGAAATGAATGGTAGGGAATGCCTATGGACAGAAATTGATATGGATCCAAATCTGGGAAGAAATATCCTTTTTAAAAATGTCTCTGTCAACCCTGAAGCTGGCCTGGTGGAGGCCATTTTGAGGCTTCAGCATTGCCACACTGGAGCTGAGGGATAGGGAGAAGGGAATAGAGATAGCTGGGGCTTTCTAGCCAAAACAAAATACTTTCTCTTGGGAACCAAGGACATTCCCACAGGTGGTCGGAGTGAGGAGGAATGACGTTACCAGGCAACCGGACAGATTTCGAATTGGACCATATGACTGATGGTTTGGGGAAAGGAGAAAACTTTCACTTTTAATTAGGTGAAAACCACGGGAACATTCAGAGTCAGTTTTCACCAGCTTGTGCCAATATGATATATTAAAATAAACTATTCTTTGAGGAATCTACCTGCCTCAGAGTTTTGTTCTTTATGGGCAGTGGTGGGATTCAAAAATATTTACTACTGGTTCTGTGGGCATGAACACAGTGGTGGGTGTGGCTTGGTGGGTATGGCAGGGCAAAGTTACTGCAAAATCTCCATTCTCTCCCCACCCCACTAACCTGCTTTCCAGATCCGTTCTCCTGTGCAGGGCAACCAAAGAAGACCTAGCCAATCAGCTGGGACTTGGGAGGCAGAGAATAGATGGTGGCAGGGCCTGTCAGAGGGGATATTTGCTGGTTTTCCAAATCACTCAAAATTTCTGCTCCTGGTTCTCTGAACTACTCAAAATTTCCCTTACTGGTTCTCCAGAACTGGTCAGAACCTGCTGAATACTACCTCTGGTTGTGGGTGTATTACTTGGAAATCCTGACAGTCTCTCCTCAAAAGCCAAGAAGTTGCTCATAAATATTATCAGCTTTTCTAGTTTAATGCATAGAAGAGCTCTGAGCATATTCTTTTGATTTCAATAATCCAAGTTATTAGTGTTTGTTTGCATGTGTGAAGATAGGATAGTACATCATATTGTGGTTTGATAATCTATTCCCGAGACCACCTGCAAACCCTGAGGCTACTAAAACCGAGTACCTACTTGGGTGGAGGGTTTGAATTTGAGTGGTGTTCCCAGCTTGGGATCCCAGATAAGGCACCATTTGGAAAGCATAAGCCATTTGGGACTGCAATCCTATAACAGTTGTGGATCGGTTGGTAGCTCCTAGTACTTCCACCGTACTCCATTCCTCAGCAGAACGATGTTCTTTTGGACCTCGCATCTGAATCATGAAACTGGTCACCGCTGACCTGTTTGGGACCGTCCAAGTTAAAGAGGCAGTGCCTGGTTGGGGTCCATTTGTCAAAGTCCATTCAGAGATTGAGGGGCCTGCCAAGAGAAGCAAACTCACTGTTTGTTTGTTTTTCCATCGATATGAAATGCAAGCAATTACACCTTCCCCAAGTTAAAACCTATCATGTGTCGGCTTACAAATGCATGATGAGAGCACGATGTAATGGCACAAGGGAATGACCTTGGGAGATGGATGAAGAAATATCAGATAAGAGACAGCACAGCCCACAGCTGCATAATGGGAAGAGCAAGAGCTTAGGAGCCCCCCCCCCCCTCCATAGGTTACTGGACTACAAGGGTGACGGTGGGAGAACTGTACTTTCAGCCTTGTAAGATTCTGTTAATGCATCTTTTTAGTAAACTAGAATTAGCTTACATTTCCTGTTTGATTTACCCAGGAAGGGCTGGTATCCAGTGCAACAGTTTGCAAATGTATTAATTAATAACATACTAGTGAATGTGTTGGAATCAGGGAGGTCCGAGTTCAAGTTCTCATTAGATAGGTTTATGCCCTTCTCCAGTCCTCAGTGCTGCTCACTTTGCAAATGAATTGTGAGAGCAACCCATTTGTGCTCCATGCTGAGCTTCCCCAAAACAAGGAGAAGACTGGAGAAGACCACAAACTGGCAACTTTACTTCTGAATTTATACTCACTATCATTCCACCCATATGCAACGTCTAATTCTAGACAACTCATTTAAAGAATTAAACATCCTGACTATGGTTGTTCTCTCCCACCCCCATGTATCCCTTCCTATCCTGTAATCCTGCTTTACAATAGAGAGCAGAGAGTTTAATACTAGGGCCTTATCAGGGATGGGATTCAAAAATCCCAGCAACCGGTTCGCTGCCCGGTTGCTGGGTGGGTGTGGCTCTGGTGGGTGTGGCCTAGCAGAACTTCCAGGGTGGGCTTTTTTGCCTTCCCCAGGGTCCGGAGGCTTCCCTTGGGCCTCTGGGAGGGTGAAAATGGCCTCCCCCGGGCTCCGGAGGCCACCAGAAGCCAGAAACAGCCCTGTTTCCAGACTTCCAAAACTTCCGGTTTGGCCCATTTTTCACCTGGGCATGCCCTGGCACTTACTTATATCCAAAACAGGCCACGTGGAGACTCCTGGGAGGGGAGGGGTGGGCAGGGCCAGCCAGTTGGTTCAACTACCGGTTTGGCAAATCAGATGTAAATTTAACATTCAGGTCACCCGAACTGGTCTGAACTGGTAGAATCCCAGCCCAGGCCTTATTCAAAACCATAGATTTGATGAGAAAGATAGGAACTGTAGTTTGACATCAACTAAAGTGATATTCCATATAAGTACTAAGTCCACAACTTTGTTCAGCAACCATTCAAAGTTACAACACCCCTAGAAAAAAGTGATGACTGGTCCTCGCACTTATGATCCTCTTAGCATCCCTATGGTCACATGATCAAAATTCAGACGCTTGGCAACCGGTGTGTATTTATGACAGTTGCAGCATTCCTGGGGTCTTGCAACTTTCCCAGCCGCCTTCTGACAAGCAAAGTCATTGGGGGGAAACAACTGAAAAATGATTCACTTAACCACGGGAGTGATTTGCTTAACAACCGTGGCCAAAAAAAGCCAGTTGCAAAATCTGGCATGACTTGCTTAACAACTGCCTTGCTTAGAAATGGAAATTCAGGACTCCATTGTGGTCATAAATCGAACACAACGTGTACCAATATAACCAGAAGTGGCATTCAGCAGGTTCTGACCAGTTCTGGAGAACCTGCAGCGGAAATTTTGAGTAGTTTGGAGAATCGGCCAATACCACCTCTGACTGGCCCAGCCAACCCCATCTATTTTCTGCCTACAGCGTCCCAGCTGATCGGCTGGGTCTTCTTTGGTCGCCCTGCACAGGAGAAGGGAGCTGGAAAGCAGGTTAGTGGGGTGAGGAGGGAAAGGGGATTTTGTAGTATTCTTCCCCTGTCATGTCCACCAAGCCACGTCCCCAGAACTGGTAGTAGAAATTTTTGAATCCCACGACTGAAAAAACTTGTTCTAGTACTGTCTGCTCACCAATAATAGTGAGGTTAGATTGTTGTGTTCCCAGTGGGTTGGAGCAGACGGTGCTGTAATCTCCCAGATCCTGGGGAGCAGTGAAATTCCAGATGGTGAGATGCATTTTATCAGGACTGAGCCCATAATGGCTTCCGGCAGGAATCAGTGAGTGCTTATCTCTAAACCATTCAATTTTCACAGGATTGAAGATGCCCTGGCAACGCAGCTGCATAGTCACTCCCCCTTTGGGGTCACTGGATGCCTGGAATGACAATGTAACCCCTGAGGGGGCTTCTGGAGAAAAGGAAGAGAAAGACACAGATGAAAAAGACATGGTCTCTCAACGTCTGAATTGTGACACCGACGCCGTTGTGAGTTAAATGTTGCATCCACACCTAGCAGGCTAGATCAAATCTGAAGAGCAGGACGGGTGTTTGTTTTGTTTTATGGAATGGTTCGTTTCAAGGGATTTTCTGTCTTACCGATTGTCCCTTGCCTCTTTTGCCTTTATTTTCTTCCAAGGCCAACAAATGTGAGGATTTGTCCCTTCATAACTTTTTGAATTAGATCAGGATGAAAGACTAATTACTTCAGATGCATGAGGGATTACACCTCTAATTTCCTCAGATCAGGGGCTTGTTTATCTATCTATCTATCTATCTATCTATCTATCTATCTATCTATCTAT
>BLBF01000071.1:7318243-7335253 GCA_015471245.1 Laticauda colubrina
TCTATCTATCTATCTATCTATCTATCATCTACCTACCTACCTACCTACCTACCTACCTACTTATCATTCATTCATTCATTATCTATCCATCTGTCTATCCATCCATGGTGGCACAGTAGTTAGAATGCAATTTTCCAGGCTAATTGTACCAATTGCCAGCAGTTTAGTTCTGACTGGCTCAAGGATGACTCAGCCTTCCATCATTCCAAGGTGGGTAAAATGAGAACCCGGATTGTTGGGGGGCAAGAGGCTGACTCTGTAAAACCGCTTAGAGGGGGCTGTAAAGTGTTATGAAGTGATATATAAATCTAACTGCTATTGCTATAAAATATATTGGCTGCCCATCTTACCACATAAGGTAACTCTGGGAGGTTTTATAGTCATATAAAAATATTACATTAAAACATAAATTAAAACCAAAGATTTTAAAATCAAAAGACGCATGAGGAGAGTGGAGACAGATTGGGGGAAGGTGAGATCTGTTGTGACTTGATCAACCACCTCCATTGTGCTGTTCCCACATTGGAGCCAGGCCAACCAGTGGAGCCATGTCCTTAGCAGAGGTGGTATTCAGCAGGTCCTGACCAGTTCTAGAGAACCGGAAAAGGAAATTTTGAGTAGTTTGGAGAACTGGCAAATACTGCTTCTGACTGGCCCCGCCCTCATCTATTCCCTGTGTCCCATTGAGTCCCAGCTGATTGGCTGGGTCTTCTTTGGTTGTCCTGCACAGGAGAATGGAGCTGGAAAGCAGGTTAGTGGGGTGGAGAGGGAATGAGGATTTTGCAGTATCCTTCCCCTGCCATGCCCGCCAAGCCACGCCCACCAAGCCACACCACACCCACCAAGCCACGCCCACAGAACCCGCAGTAAAAACATTTGAATCCCACCACTGGTCTTTAGGTCCTTACGAAAGGATAGGAAGGTTGAGGCCCAACCTCACATTGGTGAGATTCAAATGGATTGTTCTCTAAGTGCCTTTTAAGACCCTGAGAAAACATCATGGGTGTTATGTGAATTACGTTGATTGTGTGTACTGTGTATATACATACAATGACAATAAATTATTATTATAAAATAATAATAATAATAATAATAATAATAATAATAATAATAATAATATAATAAATAATAATAATAATAAATATTATTATTATTAGTAGTAGTAGTATTCCAATCCCACCACCCAGTTTTCCGAACTATTCAGCTGGTAGTCATTTTTTTTTACTATTGGTTCTCTGGGTGTAGCTTGGTGGACATGGCAGTGGAAGGATCCTACAAAATCTCCATTCCCTCCCCACTCCTGAGGGAAAGTTACTGCGAAATTCCATTCCCTCCCCACCCCACTAACCTGCTTTCCAGCTCCATTCTCCTGTGCAGAGCAACCAAAGAAGACCAGGCAATCAGCTGGGACTCAGGACACAGAGAATAGATGGGGGCGGTGCCAGTCAGAGGTGGCATTTGCCGGTTCTCCGAACTACTCAAAATTTCTGCTACCAGTTCCACAGAACTGGTCAGAACCTGCTGAATACCACCTCTGACACCACCCAGATACAGCCAGCAGCCATTTTAGACAGGAACATATCAGCTCAGCTGTTTTCTTCAGCTCACCTGGAATCAAGATGCAGTTGGCTTGCCCAGTTACATGATGACCCAAACAAGTAACTTTGGAACCACTGATCCCAGCCGGGAACGGGGGGACCAGCAAGCTCTGTAATTTAGAAGCACCAATTTCCTCCTTGTCTCCAGGGAGTCCCTGGAAAGTGAGATTAGGAGCAGGCCATCCTCCAGTCCAGGAGCAGACAAAAAGTAAGGCAGAATCATTTTGCACCAAAGTCACAGAACAACGAGGAGATCCCCAAGGAGCTTCTAGAGAGGAGTATCAAAAAAAGAGAAGAGGATGAATATTCATTCATGCGCTTTTCTGCACTTTTCTGGACTTAACATTGGATTACTCATATCAAATGACCTAAGGACCAGAGCTCACTGTAACAGCATTGCCAAAAAGGTTTGAAATTTTGGGCTTGGACAACCTAGAACTATGCAATCTATGGTTGGACTTAAGCATAGTACACAAAATTATCTGCTACAATGTCCTACCAGTCAATGACTACTTCAGCTTCAACCGCAACAATGCAAGAGCACACAACAGATACAAACTCAATATAAACAGCTCCAAACTTGATTGCAGAAAGTACGACTTCAGTACTTTCCAGGCATGGTCAATGCCTGGGACGCACTACCTGACTCTGTTGTTACATCCTCTAACCTCCACTCCTTTAACTTCAAACTATCCACTATTGACCACACCCAATTCCTATAAGTGCACCATTGTGCCTACCGTCCCTGTCCTATTGTTCCCATTTATTTGTACCTATTTCCTGTATTCTTACTCATGTTTGTACTTATACCTATTACCTTGTAAGCAACTGACAAATAAAATAAAATCAATCAATCAATAAAATAAATTAGAAAAAAAGAGGCAAAGTATGCAGGCAAAATGCTAGAGCTTGATATACTTGTATGAACCACTCCTGTGATGTCAAGCACCAGGCGTGGCATGACCGAAGGAAAAGGCTGTGAGCAATTCCTAGGAAGACCACTTAATTTTTCCAAAATGCCGGCAGGATGGACTCTGTCTGGCTATATAATATTTCGGGGCTGCTGCCTCACTTGCTGTAATCTCTTCGCTATAAAGCAGCCTTCTCTAAGTTGGACTGAGGAAGGCAGGCAAAGATTATGAGTTTGAACCATTGGGGAGGCGAGTTCCAATCACTGGGTATTTAGTAACGGAAGGAAAAGAAAAAAATATCTGATTTATAGAGGATTGTGGGAATAATCTAGATCAGGGGTGTCAAACTCAATTTCATTGAGGGCTGCATCAGGGTTGTGTTTGACCTCGGGGGGGCAGGCACGACCAAGGTGGGCGTGGCCAGCATGATGTCACTCATGTTGGGGCAGTGCCTGTGGTGGCCCCAAGCTTCATTTTCAGCTGGGCTAGTCCTGCACTGTTTCCACGACTGCCCTGTGGGCCAGATCCGGCCCCTGGGCCTGGAGTTGACACCCTTGATCTAGATTATTGTGCAAGATGGATGCCTTTCAGGTATCTTCTCCTCATCCATATTTTGAGAATCTTCTCCACTTACAATCCCCCAAGGAAAAAGCAGAATGACTCTCCATGTTCTTTCATCAGAGGAGGAGGTTCCAGAATTGGGGGAAATGTTTTAGCAACATCACTAAAGAAGCTAATGAGTGGAAGGGCATTCTGCACTTCCTTTCTTCAACCAGAATTTCCTTTTTGGGAAGGGGGAGGGAGGGGAAGGTGGAGTATCTCCACTGCCCCTTAAAACAGCCAAAAACATGACCACAACATATCCTGTCTCATGACGTGTATGCAAGTAGAGATATATGCATCTATTGGAACTGTGGTAAACAACCTGCCCTATGAGCTATTTTATTCTTGGTGTTCTCCATCTCTCTTTCTTTTCTATGGACTACAACATGCCTTACTTTTAAAAAACAATTCCAATAATTGATTAGAGGGATGAGTTTTATTAGGAATCTGCAAGTCAGACCACCCATGCTGGGTTCCAAGGTGGAGTGAAGCAGTGGTGGGATTCAAATTTTTTTGATTACTGGCTCGGTGGGCATGGCAGGGAAAGGATATACTGCAAAATCCCCATTCCCTCCCCATCCCACTAACCTGCTTTACAGCTCCGTTCTCCTGTACAGGGCAACAAAAGGAGACCCAGCCGATCAATTGGGACTCAACGGGAGGCAGAGAATAGATGGGATTTGCGGGGCCAGTCAGAGGTGAGATTTGCCGGTTCTCCAAACTACTGAAAATTTCGGCTCCTGGTTCTCCAGATCTGGTCAGAACCTGCTGAATCCCACCTCTGGAGTGAGGGCTTTGGTGTTCCAAGACAAAAGACAGAACGAGACGCAAAAACTAAGTTAGGAGCCCCAGGAGGGGCTGCAAAGGGCACTTTTGCTGGAATCTTCATTATTTCAAGTGCAGATTGATGTGTATGCACATCAACCAGTATGCAGCTGGTTCATATCTTGAAACTCGCAACTTTCTTTCCTGTAACTCAATCGCCACTTAACTTTTATCCTCCTGAAACTCACTGTTACTCACAGTCAGCATTTCTAATCTTTCTTACCAGTCCAACCAACTCAACGTCTTCCAGAAATGTGTAGGGACATTCTTCTGAACAATGCACCGCATTTATGTTTCTATAGCACATCTGCAATCACCCCAACTCAGAACCCATTTCAGGGTGGCAATTTATATGAGTGTCATTCTGAGTTCTGGGCTAACTTTCCTGTTCCAATGGCAGCAGTATAGTGCAACTCTGCTGGATCAGGAGAAAAATCCATTAAAGCAGTCACACCGAATAGGGATCAACCCAGTTTGCAATGCTGGGCTTAATTTCCACAGGTCTTTGCTAACAGTCAACTCGGCCCTTGAATTTCTCTCATCTGACTCACCATAGGGTGGAGAGAGGAAGTAAAGATGGCAGAGAGAGAAAAGTAAATAATTTTATCTCTTGTTTCTTTGATTCCAGGCAAACTTCCTCCGTAGTCATAACTAGTAAGATTAGTAATTCAATACATTATTAAATATACAGCTTCCAACCTGAAACAGGTTCTCTACTCCTGTTCTATAGGAGGAGCAAGCTGCATTTTGGATTTCAAGGGTGTGTTTGCATGTAGTAGTCTTGTACAAATCTTGTAACTTGATGTAAGGAAACTTCTGTAACCCTCTTTTCCAAGAGCTTAAACCAGAGGTTCCCAAACTTGCCAGCTTCAAGACTTGTGGACTTCAACTCCCAGAATTCTCCAGCCGGCTGGAGAATTCTAGGAACTGAAGTCCACAAGTCTTAAAGTTGCCAAGTTTGGGGACCTCTGGCTTAAAGGATGGTAGATTTATACATACAATCCTGAAAGCTCTTCAAGGCATTCTGGGAACTAGACTTTCTCAATTGGCCCCTTTACAACACCACGAAATCCTCTTAGCTTTTAAAGGAAGTGCTGCCATTGAAAATACACTATATCTTCTCCTTTTCCTCCCCTTCTCTCTCTTCTTCCTTCTTCCTTCTTCTTCCTTCTTCTTTTCAGTTCAATAAAGGAAAGGACCAGGAGACACATGATAGCAAGTGTTCCAATATTTGAGGGGCTGCCACAGAGAGCAGGGGGGTCAAGCTATTTTCCAAGGCAACTGAAAGCTACATACAGAATAATGGATGGAAACTGATTAAGGAGAGATTTAACCTGGAAATAAGGAGAAACTTTCTGATAGTGAGAACAATCAACCCATGGAATAGAAGTTGCCTTCAGAAGGTATGGGAGTTTCATCACTAGAAACTTTCAAGAAGAGACTGGACTGCCATCGGTCAGAAATGGTGTAGGGTCTCCTGCTGGGGAGGGGGGAGTTGGACTGCATGACCTACAAGGTCCCTTCCAACTCTGTTAATTTATAACTTTGTTACCAGAATGCTGTCAAGAGCAGAACTTTGGAGTTCTTTTCATATAGAGAGGATAGTGTTCCTCTCCAACTCACCACGGCCAACTCACTGAAGGACAAAAGTTATATGAATATCAAAGAAATGGGGGAGTACACTCATTAAAAAAAATGATGCAAAAGGAGGAGCAGAATGAAATGTGAATGGCAAAAGTTAAAATATATTTTTTTATTTTCAATAATTAAATAGAATGGTTCAACTATCCTGCAGTAAGTTATCCCATGATGAGTTGGCCATGGTGAGTTGTCTCATTCCCGATGGCAGAAGAGTGGGGGGCGGGGAGGGGTGAGAGACAGAAAGAGGGTGGGAGAATGTACATATTTATGTTCTTGCATTGTGCAACCATCTCTTTAGTGGCCTGCACCTTCCTTGGCTACCATTTATCCCAAGAGAAGAGAAAGGAATATCTTCCATGGCCAGAGGTGATATTCAGCAGGTTCTGACCAGTTCTGCAGAACCTGTAGCGGAAAGTTTGAGTAGTTTGGAGAACTGGTAAATACTGCCTCTGACTGGTCCTGCCCCCATTTATTCTCCGCCTCCCAAGTCCCGTCTGATTGGCTGGTCTTCTTTGGTTGCCCTGCACAGGAGAACGGAGCTGGAAAGCAGATTAGTGGGGTGAGGAGGGAATGGAGATTTTGCAGTATCCTTCCCCTCCCATGCCACCAAGCCACACCCAACAAGCCACACCATACACACCAAGCCACAGAACTGGTGGTAACATTTTTTTGAATCCTACTACTGCCCCATGTACTCATGTCTTCCAGACACACACACCCCACTCACAGTAGGGAAGAAAGATAAAGGCAAAGCTAACTAACGGACAACGTTGATACGGCGGGAATTACGAAAGCGTAGCTCCGTCTTCTGATTGATAGCCAGGCAGGAATACACCCCTCCCTGATTCAGCTGCACTCTGTGGAGCTGCAGAACAGGTGAGGAAGGGACGTCACGGTCCATATTGTCAGCCACATTCCAGTAGATATTTGCTGGGGGGTTGGAGGGTGCCAGACATGTGAGGTTGACAGTGCTGTTCACCAGCACAAAACTCCCTTCACTTGAATCCTCCTGAGAGGATGAGACGGTAATTGTTGGGGTCTCAGGACCATCTGGGTAAAATCAAAAGAATATTAACTATAATCACGCAATATCTGCTTGTTTAGATACAACCTATTGGGCTCATCTGTAGGGCCCTGGTTTATCTTTCTACTTTATGAATCCTACTTTCAGTCTCCCAAAATGTGATTTTTTTCAAAAGGTAATTGAACTTTCTTTGTTTTTGCCTGAGGACATTTTAGCTTCTCATCCAAGAAGCTTCTTCGGTTCTAGGGTAAGGTTACACTAACGGAACTTTGCAAGTCTGAACAGTTCTCCTCCCATACCTTTTGCCCCTGAGAAATTAGGAAGGATTTCTTTTGATCTATGCCCCACCTACTATGTAGCCTTGGACTGTGCTGCCTCTTATCTGACCATTCCCTAGGCAGCAATCTCTTCTTCCCTACTCCCAAGGTCATTCTAACATACCATTACACCAGAGATGGTATTCAGCAGGTTCTAAGCAGTTCTGGAGAATCAGTGTTGGAAATTTTGAGTAGTTCGGAGAACCGGCAAATATCACCTCTGATTGACTCCGCTCCATCTATTCTCTGTCTCCCGAGTCCCAGCTGATTGGCTGGGTCTTCTTTGGTTGCCCTGCACAGGAGAACAGAGCTGGATAGCAGGTTAGTGGGGTGGGGAGAGAATGGATATTTTACAGTATTCTTCCCCTGCCACGCCCACCAAACCATACCCACCAAGCCACACCCACAGAACCAGTAGTAAAAGTCCCACCACTGCATTACACCCAGGCTATGACATTATTGATGGATGGAGCTACTTAATTTGATCGAGTAACTATTTATTCATAGAAAAGGAGCCATATCTTCTGTGTTTTTGGCCACTCCCTGTGATACACAAAGTGTTGATTGCAAGGCTTGAAGTATCTGCTCTGGTTTGCATTTGGGTTGAACTTCCTTTTTCCCAAAACATTCAAAGAAAGGAGATGCCAACTTAAGGGACCGCTAAAGTTGTTCCATCCAATCCTTTGCATGGCAAATAGCAATGGAACGTCAAGAAAAAAAACTTTTCAAGGATAAATTTGTGCAACAGTGAAATTTAAAAAAAAAAACCTGAAGTTCAGCTCCCATTCATGAGATTTGTCCAAGCAGGGCCATCAGCCAAGGAATTATAGTCACTGGCTTAAATGGTCCATTTAACTTTACAATTCTACAGCTCTATAAAACAGAACATGTAAAACTGGTTACGTCAAGGGGGTACTCACAATAGACAGTCAGGTTGGCAGTGCCAGTGGCATTGCCAAAGGGGTTGGAGATGGTACAAGAGTAGACACCAGCATCAGTCCGAAGAGGGTCTCTAATTTGCAGGTAACCAGATGAACGCAAATAACGGGGATTATCGCCCAGGCGGTGACCATCCTTGGTCCAGGAGACAAAACCATGGACGGGAGTGCAGTTGAAAGCCACTAAACCGTTTCCTTCTATCACTACTGCAGATGGTGGGACCACGGAGATGTTGCCCACTTCCTCTAAAGAAACACACAGGTATGAGCGATCTATTGCATTTTGCAAAAAACAAAACAAAACAAAACCCAACAACAGCAAGGCAAGGTCTCTCAAAAAATGTCCCTCAAGTTAATGAAGTGACCTGCTTCTATGGAAGTAGATTAACAGATAATCAGAGTTGGAAGGGATCTTGTAGGTCATCTAGTCCAACCCCCTGCCCAAGCAGGAGACCCTACACCATTTCTGACAGATGGGAGTCCAATCTCTTCTTGAAAGTTTCAAGTGATGGCATTCCCACAACTTCCAAGGGCAACTTCTGTTCCATTGATTGATTATTGTCACTGTCAGAATGTTTCTCCTTATTTCCAGGTTAAATCTCTCCTTGCTCAGTTTCAATCCATTATTCTTTGTCCGGCCTATAGGAGCTTGAGAGAATAGCTTGATCTCTTCCTCTCTGTGGCAGCCCCTCAAATATTGGAAACTGCTATCCTGTCTCCCCTGGTCCTTCTCTTTAGTAGACTAAGCCAAGCCTAGTTCCTGTAACCGTTCTCCATATATTTTAGTCTCCTAATCATCCTGGTTGCTCTTCTCTGTACTTTTTCTAGAGTCTCAACATCTTTTTTTATAGTGTGGTGATCAAAACTGGATGCAGTACTCTAGGTGTGGTCTTACTAAGAGTAGTATTAGCACCTCCCTTAATCTCAATTGTATCCCTCTGTTAATGCAACTTAGGGTTCAGTTGGCTTTTTTGGCTGCTGCTGTACATTGCTGGCTCATATTTAGCTGGTTGTCCACTAAGACTGCAAGATCCCTCCCACAGTTACTGCTGTTGAGCCTGGTTTCACCCAGTCTGTAATGTGTACTTTTGGTTTTTCTTGCCTAAGTGTAGGACTTTACTTTTTCTACATTGAATTTCATTTTGTTAGATGCAGCCCAGTGTTCTATCTGTCAAGATCCATCTTGACAATAAGATCTTTCTTACATGTTTTTGTGCAACAAAAGTCAACACTAGGGCAAGCAGCAAACCATGATGACCAGAACCTAGGAGGAGTGTTCCCACAGAAAAAGGAGATTAAGGTTAAAATGGGATGAGGTAATGTGTGATCGCTGTGGGATTCTGGAAGTATCTTGGCATATTTGTGAACCTGGGTCATCATATCATATCCTGGATTAGTGCATTTGTTTTCAAAATACAGCTGACTTATAGCTCCCCAAATCTATGACTATTGGTGTGC
This sequence comes from Laticauda colubrina, assembly GCA_015471245.1. Lineage (NCBI taxonomy): Eukaryota > Metazoa > Chordata > Lepidosauria > Squamata > Elapidae > Laticauda > Laticauda colubrina. The sequence continues at coordinate 7,327,559 of BLBF01000071.1, forward strand.
CAACCCACAGCTGTTGGGGACTGAAGTTCAACACTAACAATTATTGGCTCCCAAATTTTGACAGACCAAAAATAAAAAAGAGAGGATAAATAAATCAGAAAAATTGGCTTCCAAGATCAGGAATTTCCTTTTTAATAGGGCTGTTGAGATATTAGTGGCATCAAAGAAAGCATCTTCACAGCAATAATATTAAAACTTGGTCTAACTCACCATAAACTTTAACAGTGATGTTTCCCTTCTGGACAATACTCCCCAGAGGGAAGATCTCCACTGAATAGATGCCGGAATCCACAGTCCTCAGGTCAGAAATATTGAGGTTGCCATGCATGGGGTCCACACTGAACTGAGACTGGAAGCTGGGATCTACCTTCACTGTAAAATTAGGGCACAGGTTTCCTGTTGCCAGGATGGTTGCATTCCTTCTCCAGATGATAGTAATTTGGACTTGAGCAGAGGGTAAAGAGAATGGAATGGGGAGAGAGACAGAATTCCCAACAAGCACAGCCAGAGGGAAGGAAGATAGAACAGGGAATAATGGGGCTGAAAACAGAGAAAACAGTAAACAGTCAATATAATTTTCTCTGCTATCAATGGAAACATGAATCATTGCAATGAATGGAGTGACCTTATCTGGGCTGCAAAAATCTTCATGACCACTTGAGGGCAGCAGAGAGTTTTCAATAGCTCTTGATTGACTGTGGTGTTTAAAGTTTTGGAGGTGCAGTGGTGAGAATGCAATATTGCAGGCGAACTCAGCTCACTGTCTGGACTCTGAAGTACGATGCAGCCTTCCATCCATCCCAATACACACACACACACGCACACACACACACGCACACACACACACACACACACACATATATGTGCTGTTTAGCTTCCTTCGGGTATTATCCCACGTCATTGTAGTGCTGTTAAAGTTGTAGCAACGTTTCAGCAGAATCTCATCTGCCATCCTCAGGCTTCTGTATAGATATAGATATATGTACTATTGCTATTCAGACTTTTGCAGTTCAGATATGGTAGCCCTTGTAGAGGGAGAAATGACTTTTCCAAAAGGCAATATCAAAATTAAATGAAAATTAAACTGAGAATTTTGGGAAGATAGGAAGCTAGATAGGAAGCTTTAGCCCAGCTACATGGATCAGTTCTTCCTTGTATTAATCATCTTCCCATTATGGTATAAAGCCATTCCTGCCTTCACTCTATTCAACCAAATGGTCAGTTATTTATTTAAAAAAAAACTTGCTAACAACCATGGAGTTTTTGCAGCGGACATCAAAACATTTTCCTCCATCTGCGTCCAAACTATAAATCTAAGCAATGCCAATTTAAATAAGTGGCTATCTCAAGCAGTAGCTTCTGTTCATGTGAATATAAATAGGTAAATAAGCAAATCAACACATAATCTTTCTTATATTCCTTCCACTTTCCTCATCAACTGTCTACACTGACACTTACCCAATTATCTTTGTCCTTAGAATAACTTAGAACTAAGGAGAAATTTCCTGACAGAACAATTAATCAGTGGAACAACTTGCCTCCAGCAGTTGAAAATGCTCCAACACTGGAAGTCTTTAAAAAGATGTTGGAGAACCATTTGTCCGAAATGGTATAGGGTTCCCTGCATAGGCAGGGGGTTGGACTAGAAGACCTCCAAGGTCCCTTCCAACTCTGATATTCTATTCTATTCTATTCTATTCTATTCTATTCTATTCTATTCTATTCTATTCTATTCTAGTCTGTTCTGTTCTATTCCATGGGCCATCAAAGAACTATAAAGATTGCTTAAAGACTGTGGAAGAGAGATAACTTCCCTGTTACAGGTTCACACAAAATAACATATTTTTAAAATGGATAATCAGCCACATGACCTGGTTCTTGCCAAATGTCTAATTTTTTAAAAAACATGTACAAACATCAACATTCAGGCATCATTATTTCAAAATAACTAAGCTTGTGAAGACAACTTCAAATTGCTGCCCATGGTCACATTTAAAACTCGCTGGGTTTGGTATGTGTTGCAGCGGTCTCAGGCTTAAAAATGTTGGCCTTAAACCTTGTTTAAGTATAATCAACTTGCCCTCTGTTTTTCCAAACATGGCCAGTTTCACAGAGTTGTGTAAAAAGCAGGGTGTAACGTACTAACAATATTAGGGTGTGCAGATTTGAAAATGAGTAGGATTTTAGAATTTGTTTATCCAATATTTTCCCATCTATTTCATTCCCAAGCCCAATTACCATAGTTAATAGAAAGGGAAATAGGATCCTTCCTCCCTCCCTCCCTTCTCTTTTTCCTTCCCTTCTTTCTTTCTTTCCCTTTACTGAAATAAGAATTAGGAATCCTTACTACCACCTTCAACTTAACTCGAGAAGGAAGATAAATAGATTTTTTTTGTTGGCCAAGTGTGATTGGACACACAAGGAATTTGTCCTTGGTGCATAGGCTCTCAGTGTACATAAGAAAAAAAATATAAAAATACATTTATCAAGAATCATAAGATACAACACTTAGTGATAGTCATAGGTTACTAATAATCAATCAAATAAAATAAACACTGCCTTTCTGTAAGATCCTAGGCTGAATGAGGCTAGTTTGAGGCTGAGCATAACATGGGAACTCAATTGAAGTGGTCAAACAAACAAAAAAACATGAAAAAAGGGTTTCTTTTTCGACCACCTTCTACCCTCATTTTTATAGGCTCAGCTTCCTCTTCTAATTAGTTGTAATGAACATTATATAGTCATGAACACTGATATTAAAACTCAATCCCCAAGCTTGCCAACAGCTGTTTTAAATTTGTATACATTTAAATAAATTAAACTTCTGTTAAATAATTTACTTTTACAAGACAGGCCCATCATCACCATGGCACTTTACTGGGAAAAAAAAGCTGGAATCTTGTAATAAGTAATATAAAGGATTGCCATTTCAATTCTATTCCTCTATGATTATTTCCCCTAAGAGATAAGCTCACAAAAAGAAAAACAAACCCACATCTCTTCATGCATCAAGATAAAGTTTAATTGGTTTCTTTTATGCAGAAGAACAGACAAGTATATCCTTGCAGTACATAGCAAATGTAAGCGGTGTTATAATATTAAATTCCTACCCTGGGCACTAGATCTATGTTTCTGGAAACATTAAGATATATGCATTCCCAGAATTCCTCGGCCATCATACTGACAGGGGAATTCCGGAAGTTGAAGTTTACATGTTTAAAATTTCTAAGTTTGGAAAAATACTGCATTAGATGATACTTTAGGTTATCTTCTGAACCTCACATTTGATGACATGAAGCACTTCTGCCTGGTAACTAATTAAAAAGGCCAGATGACTAAGATCTGGAGAACTTGTCATATGGTGGACAATTCTCTTGAAAACAGCTTACTGAGAACTTCTTGACTGAGAACATCTCACAGACCCAAAACCTTTCCTCTGACACATCATCACTGCCACAGGCCAGTTTAAACATGGAATCACAACTCTTTGCTTTGCATCTTGCAGACAGCACTGAACTCAACCTAAACCATTGCTTAAACCAGATGCTATATGGTTTTTGGAAACTCCAAAAGGCCGTGTAAGAGCATGGTCCTTGTGCACAGATTCTGGAAGTTTCGGAGGCCATGTAAGGGCACACCCCATTCTCACGCAGTCTCTGCAGCCTCTGAAAGTCACATGAGAATGGGGTGACTGTGGAAATGTACTCAGGGGTGGGCTTCAAAAATTTCAGCAAAGGGTACTCTGACCGGTTGCTGGGTGGGCATGGCCATGGAAGGCATGGCCTAGTCGGTCTCCTGCACCATGGTGGGGGGGCGTTTTTGCCCTTCCCAGGCTCTGGAGGCTCTCTGGAAGCCAAAAATGGGCCTGTTTCAGGTCTTCCTGAACTTCCAGGAGGCCCTTTTTATGCCTTCCCTGAGCCTCTGCGTGGACCCTGCACTTCCCTGCATCCAAAACGGACCATGTGGGGACTCCTGGGAGGGGCAGGGCAGGGTGGGCAGGGCCAGCCAGGAGTGGGATTTGGGGGCTCTCCAAACTATGCAGAATCTTAACTAGAAGATCTCCCAAACCCCTGCGAACCCCCAGCAGCCACCCTTCAATGTGCTTTTCAAAATTGTTAGTGTCAGATGTTGGTGAATGTTAGTGTGTCACTTGAAATGTCATTGCATGTCACCTTTGGCATGCATATCATAGATTCACCATCACTAGGTTAGACAGAACCTTCCATGAAGTTAGCCCAGGGGTGGGATTCCATAGGTTCGCATCTATTCGCTAGAATCGGTTGTTAACATTATAAGCAGTTTGGTGAACCAGTTGTTAGAAGAAATTACTGGCCTAATCCTGTAAGGAAGGCAGGAAGGAAACATTCTGGTGTTGCTTACAGAAACTGCCTCTCCGTTAACCCTTTTTACATTCTTGGCAGGACTAGACTTCCTGTCTCTGGAACTTCTCTGGAGTTTTTTTCCCCTCCTTTGCTGGTACTTTGCTTGGGTGGAGTGACCATTCAAAGTTAAAATGGCACTGAAAAAGGTGACTTATGACCATTTTTCACACTTACAACTGTTGCAGCATCTCCAGCCATGAGAGGCCAGGCGAGAAGATGAGTGCCTCAATGTGAGTGATGTTGAGTTAGTCACGTCCAGCCAGTCACATTACCACCAAGCCACGTCCACCAACTAAGCCATGCCCACAGAACTGGTTGTTTAAAAAATTGAATCCCACCCCTGAGTTAGAGGATAGATGTAAAACTAAAGCCATCCCATCTTTTAGTTATAGCAATAGCACTTAGACTTATATAGCGCTTCACAGTGCTTTAGAATCCTCTCTAAGCAATTTACAGAGTCAGCCTATTGCCCCAAAACTATTTGGGTCCTCATTTTACCCACCTCGGAAGGATGGAAAGCTGAATCAACTTTATGCTGGTCAGGATCAAACTCCTGGCAGTGGGCAAAGTTAGCTTGCAATACTGCATTCTAACCACTGTGCCACCTCTTTTAAAGTGGATAATTTGTATTTTTAGAATGTTTTGTTTTTATTGTATGCATTTTTGTATTTTTAAAATTCTTTTTTAACAAGTTGCCCAGGGTCACATTTCAGCGAGATGAGTGGCAAACAAATGTAATCAGTAATTTTTAATAAATAAAAATAACTGAACAAAGCAGCCTGCCAAATCAAGTCTCAAGGTATCAAGGTGGAGTGACTCAGTTTTCAACATGGAAGAACCACTTAGAATTAATGGATGGAACTATCTGGATCAAAGGGATGCCTCCAGGCACACCTGAGACCTTTTTACACACTTCAAACATGAGTGAGATACTCTCCAGATAAACTTTTAGTTTCATTGTCCTAGTTCAATTATTCCTAAATCCTGTGTTTTGTAAGGGTGGAAGCTGAAAACACTCCTTGCCAGATTAGGAAACAAGAATGTTAAGAATGAAACAGGTTTGCCAGCCATTCTAGAAGTGTTTTCAGTTTAAGATTGACATTGTTTGACCTTAAGAACCCTTCCAAAATGATATAAAAAAACCCAACAACCCTTCACTTTGAGCTCAAGTTACAACCACGCTCAAGAGATTTTGAAATGTTTTGCACAACTCAAATGCTTGGTTTGGTTTTTCACTTAATATGCTGTGTGAACTCAACAAGTTGTAGCTTATTCAACTAACAATGGCTTAGCACAGTGATAATGTTAGGAAGGAAAAGGATTAAATCTGACACCTTGAAGTTGCCTCAGAATGAACTGAATCACTTTGTTTATTGAATTATTTCCCTGTGACAGGGATTGCTCCGCCAACAGGCAATTCCAATTTTTGGGGGGTGGGGGAATAACTATAATTATATATTATATGAGCCTCTCTGGCACAGTTGTTAGAGTGCAGTACTGCAAGCTACTTCTGCACCCAGCTGCCTACAATTTGGTAGTTCAAACCCCACCAGGCTAAAGGTTGACTCAACCTTCCATCCTTCTGAGGTGGGTAAAATGAGGAACCAGATTGTTGGGGGCGATAGGCTGACTCTGCAAACCGCTTAGAGAGGGCTGGAAAGCACTATAAAGTGTTATATAAGTCTAAGTGCTATTGCTATTGCTATAACATCTTGTCATTTCAATGCTCTAATGTTTGCCATGTCTGGCCAAATTCACACCTATTGTACTAAAACATAACTAACCCATGAAATCAAATCACTTTGCTCCCAGCACCTCATCTATCTCACTACAATCTGGTGGGTTGTCTTGAGCACCCTTAGTGGTCTTGATCTCATTCCACCCCCTGTGTAGCTCCTGCCTGAAATTCATCTCCACACATCTAAAGGACAGGTGATGAAATGTATAGACTGGCCTCATCCCCACATAAATATATATGGGGCAGAATGTCTGATGGAAATCCAAGATGAGTTCAATCGTTTACGATCCAACCCTCAAAGAATTAGGACTCTGAAGCTGAAGGATTTATGCAAGTTCATGAGAACATTGCTGCTAGCCATCTACTCTTCTGCATGAGATCTTCTACCCAGTACAAGTCAAAATGGATAAGACAATGACATCAATGGATGAGCACAACTCTACTCCTTTCCCTACATCCTTTGAACCTATTTTCTGAACAGGCCTAATGTTGAACACTTGAAGGTTCATAGGGTGGTTGGTCTCTCTTCTCTTTTCCTGGCCTTTAAGCTTACCTGAGAATACAAAATAGCAGTCAAACTAAGACTTTTATGCTTCCGCATTATGTGATGCTGTTATCCCAAGCTTTTTATGGCTTCCCTTAACTTAGGGAGCCATAGAGTGACAAAATCGACACTTCCCTCCTCCCTGTTTGGCTGAAAATGTGGCATGCCATGCCACAAAGCCCATCTCCAAAGCATCCTCCCATCCTCCTTCCATTTTCTCTTGCAAGTCCATTTATTGCCTGTCTGCAGTAGCACCAAGGAGAAGAAATAGTCCTCCGATTGATGGACCCAGCCTAATCCCGACCCTTCTTTTTTCCATCTCCAGCTCCTTTGAGCCATCCATATAAACAAACCCTGAAGCCAGCAGGGCCTCCAGGTCTGAGCCTTGTAAATTAAAAGCTGCACAACAGCATCGGCCACACGCCAGGGGCTGCATTAGCAGGAGCTGTGTGAGAAAAACCGGGAGCCAGCAGGGGAAGACGACAGGAGAAGATGGATGAAAATTGGCTCAGTGGGAGCCTAGCAGCTACCACACACTCTAATGGATGGGCCAGCCCCCTAAGGGGAAAGAGAGAGGGGGTAGGGATGGGAGAAGGCCATAAATCTAGCAGGATGGGGTCGGTGGGGGTGAACAACCAAGTTCCCCTGTGCTGGGCTCAGGTTGAAGAAGGCATTGATCGAAAGGTGGCTATCTTTTAATTGAAAAGGTTTCTCTCTCCCCCCGCCCCCTCCTTCTTCATTTGAGCTTAACAGGAAGAAATCAGCATGGGGACACTTTGGCTAAGATGAAGGAATGGAAGAAGGCTTGCTGCCTGTCCTGTTGCTGTTAAGGAGGCCACCAACTCACTTCTATCCATCACCAAAGGAAGGTGACAACTGAAGGTGGGAAAATTGAGACAGAGCAGAGAAAAAGAGCAGAGATAAGCAGGTAGAAATGCCATTCCTAGAGGGTTAGGGTTAGGGTTAGGGTTAGTGTACGGTTAGGGTTAGGGTTACGGTTAGATATGGTTAGTATTAGGGTTAGGGTTAGG
>BLBF01000071.1:7335531-7371913 GCA_015471245.1 Laticauda colubrina
TAATCCTATCCCTATCCCGAACTTTAACCCTAACCTAACCCTAACCCTAACCCTATCCCTAATCTAACTCTAACCCTAATCCTCTATCTCAAATCCCACCTTAACACGAATCCTATCCCTAACTCTATCCCTAACCTAACTCTAACCCTAACCTTAACCTTTTAAATTGTGGTTCTTTTAAATGGTGGTTTTCAGTATACTAACACAAACCCTAACCCTAACCCTGTATCTCAAATCTCACCCTCACCCTAACCCAAATCCTCACCCTAACTCTAACCGTAACCCTAACCGTAACCCTGTTCATACTTGTCATCTTGTATACGTTTTACAAAGAAACAAATCAATGAGGAGTATTTGTTGGGTCTCAACAGCCTCATCTTTCTCAGAGTTCTTTTGAGCAGGGTGTAGGAGGTGTGTGATGCTTTGCACAGGTGAGTCTTAAAAGACAGCTCACCTTCAGCAGAGCCTCCTTTGATCAAATTCATCCTCCTTGTCCTAAATACGCTGCTCCTTCCCTGCATTTCAATTCTTGTTCCAACCCGGGTGAAGAGGAGGTGTACAACCCTCATACCCCCTTAGGAATTGGACAGGGCTTTGCTTCTTCCTCAAGCACAGCTCAGATTCTGTCAGAAGCCAGCAGGATCAGACCAGCTGGCAGGGGTGGGGTGGTTGGAGGGAAAGGAAGAAACTCAGGAGGAGCCCTTTTCCTAAACTCACCCAGCAGGGAAAGCAGGCAGATGGTCAGGCTGGAAGGAAAACGGACGCCCAGATGCCAGCAAGCCATGCCAGCTTGGCTCCAAGGGGGTGGCGGGGGTGGGAAGGAGGTTGACGCACAGAAGGACACGGAGATCGAAGAAGAGCTCACAACCCCGAGTGCCAAGGGAAAGGCAGGGCCTCTGTTGGAGATGCCGGAAGGCAGGTGTGTGTGTGTGTGTGTCACCAGGTAGCGGAAGGAAGGAAGAAAGAGCAGCAGCGAACCAAAAGCCCAGGAGGGAGGCCTAATCCTCCCCCTTGGGGCAGCGGGCCAGGACAAAAGCAGTTCAGCTATTCAAGTTATGCACCAGCAAAACCTGCTGGAAAGTCACAACCGAAGGGTGGGGAGGAGCGTATTCAAAAGTCAGTGTGGAGCTGTCAATCATTTTGCCAAGCCCCAGGACGGAGGGTTTGGAGAAGGGCACCGGACGGCAAGGCAGGGAGGGGGCCAAGGTGGACCTCAGAGCTCTGGAACGGGATTTCACAAAGGACGCGCTTGGCGATCCAAACTGCACAAACTCTTGGCCATTGAAAATTGGAATGCACACTCCAGCAACCCCCCCCCCCCTTCACATTAAAAACAAAACAAATAAAACAAGCTTCTATCCCAGGACAGCAACTCTATTGAATTTTACTGTATAGTGCAAGATGAATGCAATATCAGGGGGTTTCGATTCAATGTATAGAATGTGGAGGATGTGTGTTTGTGTTTATTTTCATAGTCATAAGGTACACTGAAGATGGTAATTTCGTTGCAAGAGGTGCAATGACAGTAAATTAAACTACACCTGCAGGATTGGGAGGCAAGGAGGCGTGGGGATGGTGCGATCCCTGCCTTCGTTTCGAGACACTCTTTGTGCCGTCTATAAATCAGGATTACCTTCTGGCCTCCATAACCACCAAACAGTCCAAATGTATCTGATGCAGAACGACAATAGAGTTATCTGCCTGTAGCAGATGCTGATTGACAGGCCCAAGGAGGGATTTTACCAGAGCTGGGGCAGCTCAATTTTTTGGCCAAACTCACATGGATGATGTGCTAGTATTTTGGGATCATCCAAGCCTTTAAAGATATTAAATTGCTCGTGGCATGTTTATCACTTCCCTAGCGCTCTGCCAGCAACCCTGTGTTCGCACGAGGCAAATAGCAGGAAAAAAAAAAAAAATCCCAGTGGCGAAGAAAGCTTAGTTTTTTTTAATCACTTGTTCAAAGACACAAGGCTAAGGCTTCTGCTCCAACAGATGTCAATCCAAGGAGCTTTAGTATTGTTTGGTTGTTGTTGTTTTTTGCACTTTCCCTGCACCGCTTGCAATCTATTTTAAAATCCTTTCCCCTTGACCAAATTTTCAAAGACTCAAATGCACTGTTGCTGCAAACCATTTGTCTCTGCAAACTTGGGACTTCACTATTCTCTGCGGTTCTTTTGTTGAACCTCCGCTCCTGGCCTGGGGGGAACTCTACACAGCTATAGATAAACAGGCTGATTAAACAGGGTTATATATGACTATCAGCTGGCAAAAAGCAGACTCGGGCCATGAAAAACCCTGCTGAACAGAAGTGTGTGCGAAGGGGAAATCTTCTGGAATGCTGGTTTATTGCTGCAAAATTCAGCACAAAGACTCATCAAGGTGCTTAGATGTCAACCTCAGGTTGCTAAATTCCACAAAACACATCGTGTGCCAATAAACCAGGAAATAGCATGACAGTGTCAGATGACATAACTACTGATTTTTTTTTATTTATGTACACAATTTACATCCTATTGTGTATAACCTCTGGATTGATTAATTAATCGTATTCGATCCTACTGCAATTATAAACAAACTCCTGGTGGCTCACACAGATGGCAAAATATAATCACATCATCATAAATAATAAAATATACAATACAGACCTTCCCTCTCACTCAATCTCTGGCATCCACACCCCAACACCTTTTAGAAAAGCCTTGTTTTCATCTAGTACCATTTCTCATCTGTGGCAACTTTTAAGGTGTTGTGGACTTCAGCTCCCAGAATTCCCCAGCCAGCCAACCAGGTCTGCAGAAGGGTCTTCAAACTTGACAGCTTTAAGTCTTGTGGACTTCAACTCCCAGAATTCCTCCTCCAGTCATGTTAGCTCAGGAATTCTTGGAGTTGAATTTCCACAAGTCTTAAACTTGTCAAATTTGAAGACCCTTGGACTAGAGTTTCTATAATCCTACCCATTCTTGCTTTAATTTCAGTATTGACTGCAGAATGGTAAATTCTGGTTAAAAAAAAAGGCAACAGAGAGCTCAGTCCATCCCAACCTAGAGACTTAAGAAAGTTTGTTTTCCTTCAAGATCGGTATAAAATAATTCCTTTTTCCTGTTTGTGATGGTGTGCAAGTAAAAATTTCTCGGAGGCGGCAGAATGCTCTTATGTGAAGAGAAAAGGCGCTGGATTGTTTTGAGGGACAAACGATACATATGCATTCCTCTCTCTTGTCCTAGTCAGAAGCGAACTGACATAGATTAGATTTGCATTGTCAATAAACCTCCTGCTGTTTCCTCCCTTATGAATATAAGATGCAAGGAAGGCTTTGGACCCAGCCCGACCTCAAAGAAAGCTTCTGAAGGCCCCTTTGATCCAAAGAGCCCTGAAAAAGGGCATTTCACATCTGTCTTGGAAAGATGGAGCCACAAACCCTGCTATGCTAATTTTAGGGAACCAGGAAAAAAAATCTATAAAGGGTTGCTAGATAATCAAAGTACATCTTCTTTCTCAACTTCCACTTAAAGAGCTAGCCTATACAAATAGAAGGGCAACCGAAGGGCAACCGAAGTGAAACGGGCTTCTAGATATTGACAGCTGTGTCAGTTTCAGGTTATTATTATTTAAAGGCTGAGCTGAGCAGTACCTTGGAAACTGGTTTGAATAGAGCATAAACCTGCACAATGTTTAACTACCTTTTTTCAGATGCCAGTCGTTGGCAACAAAAAGACAGAGGGCTATAAACAGAATATTTCCCAAAAAAGGCCTCTCACGGTGTAGAGAAAAGAAACATGGCTTTTCTTTTTTTTTTTTTTTTTGCCTAAAAGCCAAGAACTTGGTGCTAGTCCCGAAATCCTGCAAATTCTGCACCCGTTTAATGAAGGAAAGTTAGCCTCCAACTATGATTTGCAAAAAAAAAAAAAAAAAAGAGGTGAGCTATTCAGATACTACATCTACAAACCATGGGCCATTAAAAACAAAACACACACATACAAAAGAAACCGTTCTGAATGCCTAGGGCAGATCATTTACTGCAGGATTAAAGCAATTAATTGGGAATGCAAAGAAAACAACAGAGACATGACATTTGCTCCGAGCACCTTCAAAGATCACATGACATTTATTTGCAAACCAACCCATCACTACAGAAAGTAGAATTAAACTCTCGTTTGGCTCTCTCCAGCGGTCAGCTGAGATGGAAGGCAGCATGGTTTGTAATTTCAGAGGGACCGGGTCCCGACAGGATGGGCTCTCTTGAGAGACAGGAAGACGGGTTCTATGAAGGCCGCACCCATTTCTCGGAGATCCACCCATAGCAGCATCTCAGGGCAAGGCTGAAAGAGAGACAAAAGGGATCCTTTAGATAGAAGATAGATAGAATTCTTTATTGGCCAAGTGTGATTGGACACACAAGGAACTTGTCTTTGGTACATAGGCTCTCAGTGTACATAAAAAAAATACATTCATCAAGAATCATAAGATACAACACTTAGTGATAGTCATAGGTTACTAATAAGCAATCAAATCATATCACGAGATTAAATGAAACAATATAAATTGTAAAGATACAAGCAACAAACTTATAATCATAAATGGGAGGAGATAGGTAATGGGAAGGATAAGAAGAATAGTAATACAGTCTTAGTAAATAATTTGACAGTGTTGTGGAAATTAGTTGCTCAGCAGAGTGATGGCATTTGGGAAAAAAACTGTCCTTGTGTCTAGTTGTTCTGCTGTGCAGTGCCTTATAGGGTCGTTTTCAATGTAGAGGTGCAAACAATTTATGTCCAGGAAGTGAGGGGGTCTGTAGATATTTAGGCCTGTTATTAGAACTATACTTAGCAAGAGAACCTCATCATGAATGAGTCATTAAAATTGGCCTCTGGTGTCAAGTTTCTGTATAGCTCCCAGAGATTGAGATACTTTATAAATAAATAAATAAATAAAAAGCCAGTATTCTACCAATTAAGGATGTTCAGAGCTTTTAAAAAAAACAGTTCAATTCAGGCACATTACAAGTCAAATATTTTTGGGACAACAAACGTTGACAACTCAATAGGTATTTGAAAAGCCTCAGTTAGCTGGGGAGGATGGAAGAAATAAACCAAAATGGTAGGAATCTATCAGGCTGGGTAAAGCTGCCCTATAATTCAAATAAAGAAAAACTATTTGTGGAAGTTGATTAACCTGAGAAAATGGATCTTTCTCATGTACAAATGCCTAGTCTTTAATCTCTGATGATATAATGGATTTTTTTTTCAATAGCTTGCATATTCTGGAAAATGACATACTTTGTAGCCTACTGGGAATCATAAAAGGGATGTTTATTTTCATCCCCCCCTTAAAAAAAAGAAGAATTGCAACCTTTATATAAATTTATGGTACAGACACATTAGGAACACGTCTTCATTTCTTGCTAAATGTTGTGAAAAATCCTGTGTAAGGGTAAGAAACCCAAAGAAAATCCAAAAACAATGGGCTCCATGATGATGGATCTGGGAGAGGAGGCCTCAATGGACGGGACATATCCTTCTTAAGATTATTATAAATGACTGAAGGTTTTTTTTTTTTTTTATGTTGATACTACAAAATACCATCCATCAGGGTTGGAGGGATATATTCATTCACTGGCAATATTTTCAAAAGAAATGTCTTCATCTAATCAATAACAAAAACCAAAACACTTAAAATACTGCTGACCATTTACTTCGCTTGCTAAAATGCCAGCGCAAAGGAGTATCATGAAAGAGAGGCCTATCTCAGGGTAGGATCTTGGACATAGAGTGGAACTCTCGGGATGCGGTGGAGCAGCGCAGCTCCAAAACTAGCATGCATCAAACGGATCTGGAGGCTGCTATGATTTGAGTGTTTCCAAGGGTCATCTGGCCATCCGCAGCTGGAGACAAGGCTAGATTTGATGGGCGCTAGTCTTCTCCAGCCACACAGCTCTTGCAATCTTTATTTCTATTTTTAATGAGATAAAAGGCCCAACAGTAAAAATGAAACCAAGGATGACTCATCAGTCAATGGCCCTTGCTTCTCCCTCTGGGCCCTTGGAAATCTTTATGCATAACATTTTAGGCAATGCAGCGCTGCGCGAAGCCTTGATCTAGAGAGGCTTGGTTTGAAGGAGATTCAACTGAGGTGGCTTTCTGATTTGACTGTCAAATCAAATGTGTTTCAAACTGGTGAGGCAATGCAGTAAGCTCTGCACAAAAGGTGCCCTTCCTACCCCTCCCCCCAAAAAATCTAATTTAGAAAAAAATATGGACACAGCTTGAAACTGTTTGAACTGAATGGATCAAATGAACAAACCAAATCAAACCCAGTTGGCCCAAGCTGGACAGAAAGCAAAAGTGGCAGAACAAAAATGGTTTCAATGGCTGGATTTGGATTTAGACTCAAAACGGAGACATGTTTTTGGGGAAATCATTCCTTCGCAGCCCAAAGTACATCCCAGAGTTGTGGTCTGGGGAATATAATATCTGTATCTTGAGATCAGGGAGACCTGTGCAATAAATAAGATAAACTACATTCTGGCCTATCTGTCTTCTTCACATTACAACAGATGTGCCTGTTTAGGATAGCTCAAACACAGTTTACGTATTGCTGTATGTTCCCTTCCAGTTTAAACCGAACAGATTTTAGCCGTGTTTTTTTTTTTAAAGCCACTATGAACCTCAATGAGTTCATGGTTTTGATTCTCTGCGGCATGTGGAGCCAAGAAAATCTGATTTTAGTGCTCAGAGGTTTAATAAATTAAAGCAGATTTGCATCTATTTCCTTTTATTTTTTCAGGAAAAATAAATTCAGGCCTTCAGAAGACTCTGAAACCTGATGGCAAAAATATTGGGCAAAAAGGCAGGAATAGGAAAGACAAGTGGGCTGCACAATGTCAGGGAGAATGAAGCTGGGACCCAGTGACTTTCCTCTAGGGAGCTGTTTCCAAGTGTGAAATCCCCATATTCATCAGGAGAAATTCATCAGAGAAACAAGGGCCATTCTCTCAATTGAGCCATTAATCTATTAAATGTGTCAGATTCTTTTAAATTATGGGGACACAATTAATTGAATACTGATATCAATCCGCCCCAAACATCCACTACTTTAATCCTTTGCAGTTCTTCTTTTCTCACAAATATATATTTTTTTTCCATGAAAAAAGAGGAGACAGCTGTAAGAGTTCTCCTTACAAGGAGGAAGAAAATAAAGGGTCCACTTTGGCACATACCTGGGGTGGGAAACCAAGTCATCTACATTCCCGCCATGGCCAACAGCCTGGATTTTACTAATTCATCTCATTATAAATGGGCGTATAAAGTGTGTATAGTCAAGGCTCTGGTTTTCCCAGTTGCAATGTAATGGCTGTGAAAGTCGGACCATAAGGAAGGCTGAGCTCCAAAGAATTGAGGCTTTTGAACTCTGGTGCTGGAGGAGACTCCTGGGAGTCCCTTGGACTGCAAGGCCGTCCAACTGGTCAGTCCTAGAGGAGATCAACCCTGACTGCTCTTTAGAAGCCCAAATCCTGAAGAGGAAACTCAAATACTTTGCCAGCTAATGAGAAGGAAGGACTCCCTACAGAAGATCCTAACGTTGGGAAAGGTTAAAGGCAAAAGAAGAAGGGGACTGCAGAGGAGGTGGCTTGATGGGAGCCACTGAAGCAGTTGGTTTGAGCTTAAATTGGACTCCATTTGGTAGAGGACAGGAAGGCCTGGGGGCATGTTGTCCACGGGGTCACGATGGGTCGGACACGACTTCGCAACTATCAACAACCACAACAATAAATGGACACTGGAAGAAGACGACTTAAAAGGAAACACAATATGTCATCCTACAGATCAAAATTTGCCTTAAGAATCCAAAAGGTTCCTATGTCTGCAAAATTTATGGTTATTTGCATTTAGGACCATTTCAGCTTCCTACATTCAGATGACCACCTTTTATGATGGCTTTGCCAAAAACCGACATACTTCTGTTTGTTTTTTTTGTTTTTTGTTTTTGGCAAAACTGCCTTCATAGTGAACCATTAGTTCACTGAATGACCACTGAAAAAAAGGTCATGAAATTGGGATTGTTCACATGACTGTCCCAAATTTACAAGTGTCACGACTTATGACCCTAGTGGGCAGATTCCATAATGGCTGTAAGTTGAGGACTATAGTTGCAGTGAGTTTGTGCAGTACCAGTCTACTCCATACCCCTTTTTTCCCTCTTACCAAAATTACCCAAGAGCTCAGATCCGCCCAATCTCTTTCAACTTAGCAACTAAATCTTCCACTGTTTCCACTTTGACTCCGGCCTTCCGCTGAGGAGGATCTTCCACGCTCAGAGTCCTCACTCGAGGCGTGAGATCCACACCAAGATCAGATGGCTTCACCATCTCCATTTTCTTCTTTTTGGCTTTCTGGGAAAGAAGAGGGGAACGGGGAACAATTAACCAACCACGGACTTGTTTTGCCGGATAAATTTTCTTCTGGTTTTATGACCAGCTGTTCCTGGGATACAGGGAACCAACCGAAGGGGGACAGGAAAAGTCAAGGCTTCCGTGCAAGCCTTCAGCTCCCCTTCTGTTTCTGGAGCACTTTGCTTTTAACACTTACAGATATTCAACACATAGTTCTTGACTTACAACAGTTCATTTAGTGACCATTTGAAATTACAATGGCACTGAAGTGACTTAGATCTGCTTTTCACACTGTTGCAGCCAGGGGTGGGATTCAATTTTTTTTACTACCGGTTCTGTGGGCATGGCAGGAGAAGGATACTGCAAAATCCCCATTCCCTTCCCACCTCACTAACCTGCTTTCCAGCTCCATTCTCCTGTGCAGGGCAACCAAAGGAGACCCAGCCAATCAGATGGGACTTGGGAGGCGGAGAATAAATGGGGGCGGGCCAGTCAGAGACAGTATTTGCTGGTTCTCCAAACTACTCAAAATTTCCGCTACCGGTTCTCAAGAGAACCAGTCAGAACTGGCTGAATACCACCTCTGGTTACAGAGTCCCCATAGTCACATGATCAAAATTCAGACACTTGGCAATGGGTTCATACTTATGACAGTTGCAGCATCCCAGGGTCACATGATCCCCTTTTGTGACCTTCTGATGAGCAGAGTCAATGGGAAAAGCCAGATTGGCTTTACAACCCAGGTGGCTAGTGTATGAACTGCAGGGATTCACTTTAACAACTGTGGCGAGAAAGATCGCAAAATGGGGCAAAACTCACTTAACAAATAACCTCAGAAAGTTTGGGCTCAATTGTGGTCGTAAGTCGAGGACTACCTGCATAGCCTCAACCAACTGAACGCTTGCACTGTGAGCAAGAGACATACGTTGTTCAGGGGGGAAAGCACTGCGAAAGGTAAGGCGAGGACAAATTAAATTCAAAGGTTATTTCACTTATACTTCGTGGTAAAATTAAATTATTAAACATAACAATACCATTATTGACTGCATGGTCTACAGCAATGATGGTATTCTACCAGTTTGGCCCAGTTCTGCTGAGCTGGTCGCGGTGATGAGCAGCAGAAACCGAACCAGTTCTCTCCACTGCTCTGCTGTTGGGCCCACCCGCTCATCAGGGCACTGAATTTGAAGTGCAGCTGCTTTGTGTGGCACAGAAGAGTGTTGCGCGACAGCTGCTGAAACAACCGGGATCATGCAGGCTTGCAGGAGGCGAGTTAGAAAGCTTCTGCGCCTGTGCAAGGTGCATGTTTGTTGCATGAGCGCAAAGCGTGCCCGCCAAGCCACGCCCACCAAACCGGTGATAAAAATATTTGAACCCCACCACTGTTCTACAGTCCTCCTTTGGGCCCTCTATTGAATTCTGCTGTATAGTGCAGTGTTGGTGCGGTGACAGGTTGTTTTCAATTCAATGTGTGAAGGGTGAAGGATGTGTGTTTGTGTTTAATTTCATGGTCATGATGTGCACTGAAGATGGTGTTCGATTTCGTTGTATGAAGTGCAATGACAATAAAGTAAAGTGAACTATTCTACGTTTCCGTCCAGTTTTATCAGGAGTTTCATGTCACTATCAAAATGTTCTATCAGTTTCCGAGAAACTCCAAGTTCCACTTCTCTCTTCCAAAGCCACGGAGCTCCGAAATGATGCCCAGTGAAGCCTTTCTCTTTAATCTTAAAGTTGTATACCTGCTGTGATGGTCTGCTGGAGCAGGTAAGGAGCAGCTGAGTAAAAAAGAGGCATCAGGATCCTACCATGATGTTGGGCAGAGTCGCGTAGCGAGGCTCATTCAGTCGTAAATCGGCAGTTACCACAGCAGGCAGCTTCAGGCGCACCGTCTCGAGACCCCCGTCGATTTCTCGCTCAACCTTCAGCCAGTCCCCATCCAGGTTCACTTCTGAAGCAAAGGTTCCCTGCCGAGGAAAAAGAAGAGCTGCTTCCATGAAAAGCAGGGCAAGTGTGATTTGTCCCAAATGGAAACTCCTTCAACAGGGGCTATGTGAGGGGTGTCGATGCGCACACCTCAACATACATAGCAGTCTTTTCAAATCACCCTATTTAAGAAAACAATTCTAGGTCATTAATGGGGATTAAGAGACGATACATAACAATTTAGGTCATAAGTGGGGATTAAGAGATGATACTAATCTGTCTACACACAACTGAGGTGGCTTTACTGCAATGCCATCTTCAAAATCCAGTGTTGTGGTTTGTCGGCTACCAGCCCCTCTGGCAGCCAAATCAGAGGAGGAAGAGACATAGGAGTCAGGGTCAGCATCAGGGCAACCTGAGAGCTCCGAGGGGGAAGAGGGAATGGAGCTGGCAGAAAGAAAGAAAGAGGCAGAGCCTGGGCTGCCCATCAGCTTTCAGATGGAGAGTCAACGGTCCCCAGGTCTGGAGGTGGCTGATGAGGAAGAAGAGAACAGCTGGGTCCAATACCTGATACGTGGATACGCAGAAGGCAGAGGAGAGGAGAGCAGTGGAAATCAATGGGCCAGTCCTTGGGACGGAAGATCTGCCCCCACTAGCAAAGCCCCACCCTAGCTCTGGGGATAAAAGGCAGGGGGCAGAGATGAATAGGTGTGACAGACAACTATTCATCTTCTGGCTGGACAGACATGTTAGCCTGCGGTGAGAGAGACAATTTTTGCCAGGGCTGCTGGCGCTCCTAATAAAGGAATCATTGCTTCAACTACAGAGGGTTTGATGTGTTTGGGGAGCTGGGTCAGAACATCCAGGCAGCACACCAGCTAGGCCAGGGGTCCCCAGCCCCTAGTCCGTGGTTAGGCACTGGACCATGGCATGCCAGCAACTGAGCTGTGCATACAAGCCAAGCCTGAGCTGGTCTGGGGAAAAACTCTCCATAGAACTGGCCTCTGATGCCCAAAAGGTTGGGGACCACTGAGCTAGGCAGTTAAGTTCTTGACAACATGATGCATCCCAGAATTAAAATACCATAAAGCCGAGGCTTCCAGCTTCTGTGAGGTATCTGCAAGGGCTCCAAGTGAAATGCATCCTGCTATTGTCCTGCCAAGCAAAGCAGGTTCTAGCCAAACAAAAAACACCCCAACCCAATGAATTATAGAAAGGCCTGCACACTTCACCTGCCTTCAACTCCATTATCAAGCTGGCAATGATCACCGTGACCATCTCTCTGGAAATGTGACGAAGGTGCAAACGTAAAATTTGAGCTGGACACTAACAAGTTTTGCCTGCCCTGCTTATAAGACCACAAATCCAGCCATATATAAGAAGAAGAAAAAGAGCTTCTGTGAAGGATTAATTCCTATGGGAAGATGAAGAAAACATGACCAAAGGACTAACTGCCTTTAAAATAAGGCATGGAGATTTCTATTGCAAACAAAATGAACAAATGAAAAGAATTTATATTCTTGGGTTGTGGATAAGCAGGAGAGAGATACATTTTTTGTGTGATACATCAGACAAGTAGGCAGTGAATGCACAAAACAAAAGTGAAACGCTGGCTGTCTTGAAGGACTGAGTTTTCTGTGTAAGCCCAATATTTTCAAGAACAACTCCTGCTTTTGCACATCAACTTTCTTAAATCTACAGTGGTCATCTGGGAGCTAGAAAAAAAAAACAACAGAATTCCATTCCTTGGCCAACAGGCTGTTGTATTTCATTGTTGGCTACCAAACAGAGTTACACAGAACAGGGATTATTCTACCCACTCTGCCGGCCTCCTGTCCCGTCGTCGTCCCCCCATCTTCTTTTACTACAAGACTGTTTGTTCTCGGACAGCAAAGTAACAAACAAACCATTCACCTATCCATCTGAAGCAAAGGAAACATTCACTGAAGCAAAGGAAACAGTTATGTACCTTTAAGCACAGAGGCACAAACTGAGAGGTTTCTAATTTACCTGAGGCCAGTCAAGAAATGCAGCCGTCATCTGCCCTGTCTGGTTACAGTCATCATCAATGGCCTGAGGTGGAGAGAGAGAAGAAAAGGTCACAGGAAGTACTGCTGGTTTTACAGGTTAATTTCCCCCCCTCCCAATAATGACCAGGAAATATGTACTATAAAGGATGCTGCTACATGGGGATGATTGGTTTTGCTGCAAAACTTGGCTTGGGGAATGTTGACTCAAGATCACAAGAATGCGTATGTACACAAATAAACGCACCTTTTCAGTTCAAGGTAGGGCTGGTTTGACTTTTCTACTTTCATGCCGCCCTTTCCTTCTGAGAAAAGTCAACAGCCGCAACATTAAACAAACTCAGAAATGCTTGTGCTCAGTAAAGACCCAAAACCAGGTTCCCCATTTTTTAGGGCCAGAAAAGCAGCTTCAGCTAGTAAGGGGAAAAAATAAATAAATAAACATTGTGCCATATTTTGCCATTCCTTCCTGAAACCCTGAATGGCTTATAGCCCAGCTTTCCAGCTATCAGGGAGGACGGCATAAGCCTTGCGCGATTGGCTCCACTCCTGCATTTTCTTGGAAAGCCATCAGCTTTGCAAGGCTCAGCTCTGCCTCTTCTGGCCTCAGGCTTGGTGGGCTGGGCCCTTTTGGCATGGGAGTTTCCTTGCTTGCCATCTGTCTCAGTTGAGTCATGGAGTCCACTTCCTTGGCCATGCTAGCTTTATCAGATTGGAAATGCACCTACTCCCTGCTCTGTTGCTATCCAGAGTAAGCTTCTGCTCTTTTACGATGTATGAAATGCCAACTGGTTGGGTATAGCTAATCCTTGACTAATGACTCAGACAGTCACTTAGAAATTGTTTGAAGTTCAATCAGGCCTACTTGGGGATACTTCTGATTTATATTTGAAGTTCCAATAGTGTTTACAGCCGTCTGCAGCCTTCTGCAATCAAGTGACCATGTTTTACAACAGTTTTGTCCAAAACCAGCATTTACTTCTGGTTTTTAGCAAAACCACACTGATAGAGAGCTACCTAAATGTCTGTGGAGTTGTTTAATGACCACCATAAAAAAGGTTGTAAAATTGGATCTGTAGTATGACTCATTTTATGGCTATCATGAATTACGACCATAATGGGCAGGTTCTGTTACTTGAGGTCTACCTATATTTTGGCCTTCTGTCTTCTCAAAAACGTGAAGGCCTAGAAACTTAGCCTTGGATGGAGACTGCCCAGAATTCAGAACACCACTGATTTCCACATGGAATATTTACCTGTGCCAAAAGCAGCCCTTCCCTTCCTTTTCTCTCACCTGCTTCCCTAGCAGCAGCAGATTCACACTTTCCTTCTTGGCAAGTGCTGCCAGGATCTTTGAAACCTGGAAGGGGGTGAGGCTCTCGTAGTCCTTTGCAGGAATTTCCACATGGACACCCCGGTCAGCTCCCATTGCAAGGGCTGTGCGGATCGTCTCCTGCAGATGCGACAAAAAAAACCCAGGCCTCCAAATGTGGTTGTTTGGCCAGCGTTTGTAAAACTCCAGTTTTGTTCTAGAGCGGGAGTCTGACCTAAAGTTCTCTTTCTGTTTTAAAGCATTTTGTAGCCAGCGCCTAATGACAACTGAGAAACCACGTAAGAGTTTGGCAATTGGAAACTGTGCTTGCCCCAACATTGGAGGCTCTTAAGAAGAGACTGGACAGCCATCTATCAGAAATAGTACAGGTCTTTCTGAGAAGTCAGGGGATTGGAGTAGATGACCTCCAAGGTCCCTTCCAACTCTGTTACTTTTGCAGTTTTCATAACTCAGCCCTCATCCCAAAACATTTATTGCAGCAGACTTGGGATAGCTAGAGAAAGATAGGTTAAAGGCAGATAACCATCACACCGTAACTGCATTCTGACCTTAAGGTGGAAAATGTGATAAACCAGAGTTTTGCAAACTTGACGATTTTAAGATGTGTGAAATTTCAATCCAAGAATTCCCCGGCCAACAAATATTGGGCTGGGGACTTCTGGGAGATGAAGTCCAAACATCTTCCAAGATGCCAAGTTTGAAAAAACATCGCTTGAGACCCAATGATGTAAAGCGGTACCCAGGGCCCTGGAAATTCCAGAGTTGGGCTGCCTCATATCCTTGCTAACAGGAATATTGGAATTCAAAGCAACCTATGTGGAACTACCTTATTTCACCTTCACAACCCTCCTTGCAGGCAGCCCAGGCTGAAAATATGACTGTCCAATGAATATTATGACTAAATTGGAATTCAGGTCTATCTCCCGTGTGTCTATTTAACATTGGGCTTACTTGCCAACTCCCTTATTAGGATGAGCTACAACACCATCTCTGTTGCATTTTTACTTGGAGCATCCTTTGAAAACCCGTATGCCCATCTTCTGCTCTGAATCTGCAATTCCACTGTGGTAGGTAACATATCAACGAAATGAGGGAACAGAGTGTCAGAAACTGTACAGCAGCAACCTGTGAATGTTCACGCCGGAGAACAGCCCCATCGTTTCGCCCAAGGTGCAAAGCATTTATAAGATAAACCGCCACCGCACTGGTCCCCATTCACAAATCAGATCTATTCACTTCACTCGCAAGAGATAGCTAACATAAAAGAAACAATGCTATTCTAAAGACGCTTGAAAGCCAAGGCTGAGATTTAATGTGGGCATGTGTCTTCCACCAAGCACACCTATTCCCCATATCTTGTCATTTGGTGGAAATGCTGTCCATATGGAATATTTATCTTACACTGAGCTGAAAGACAATTGATGTGATGTTTTAATGATGTACGAGGCTAGCATGAATGAACCGGAGATTGTTTTTCCAGCGTTGTTGATAGCAACCGTTAGAAAGTCTAGGGAGGAAGGGGAGGTCTCCCCACTGGGAACCCAGCCAAGGTACAAGACACATTCGTTATCAGATGCACAGAAGCTGCTGAGCTAGCAGATGAAAAGGCAAACCCGGTGCCAGACAGATCCTTTGTACTACCAGAGAAAATAACTGGTCACAGAAGGGGAAGGCAGCCTTGGAGATATTCTCCCCCCCCCCCCCCCCCATCTCTGAGACTAAGAGATTATCAGCAGCAGACTGACGCTTGAGGAAAGGCAGGGCAGCCAAAAATAAATATTTTTTTTTTAAAAAAAACTACTACAAGAGCAATCCAGCAAGTGAAGGTCATGAGGAAGTGGGAGCAGCAGTGCAGAAAATAACCAATGATGGGTGGAATGTCAGGAAGCCTTATTGACAGAAAATAGAAATAGCCAGAAAATAGACCTCCCCAGCCAGGTCTGGGGAGGGGAGGGCAGGGGCAGGGGTGAAAGGAGGTCTGGCTGAATCACATACTGTCATAAGCTGAAGTTGAAAACACCAGAGAGACAATATAAAAAAAAAATATTGGGACTTCAGGAAAAGAGCGAGAAAGATCCAATTTTGGCATCACACCTGAGTCCAAGAATGCTACTGGAAGGCAGTGGCAGGAGTACCATCTTTGACTGCAGACAGTCTATGCTCCAAGCTACCCATTTAAAAAAGCAAAGATTTTTATCCTGCCATTCACAAACACGCATATATCTCAGGGCAGAGAACATACCTAACGGTCCTTCTTCCTTCTCTCCCCCCCCCCCCGCAACAACCCTCCGAGGTGGGTTGGGCTGAGAGGGAGTGACTGGCCCAAAGTCACCTAGCAGGATTTCGTGGCTAAGGTGGGACTAGAACTCCCTATCCCCTGGTCTTTAATTTGATGCTTTAACCACTAAATCAAACTGGCATTTGGCTTAATCCTAGAAGAGAAGGGGGAAGAACATATATTCCTTTGCTCCATTGACCACTGGAAGAATTTCAGTAGAGGGAAATAAGTCTTTGTCAAATGATTATAAAGAAGCAAGAAGAGTGCTCTCTGTATAAACATTCTTGTTCTTTAGGACTGAAATGCAGTATTAAATTTGCCATGTGTAAGTCTGTCTGAGACATAATTCACTCCTGGAGTGATTTCCTATCCTCTGAACTACCATTTCATATTGACTCCCCCAGGTAATAATTTTACAAATAGTTCTGGCTTGTAGATATGATTATTACTATTCTTTTTTTTTTAAAAAAATCCTGTTTGCTTGCCTTGGATCTATTATAAGGCACAAACATATTTGGAATCCCTTATCTTCCCTTTATCTTTTATAAAACTTGTTTTATGGCCTTCTGTACTTCTGATGAGAAAACTCCATAAATGCACATTGAAAACCCAGTCCAAATCTCAACTGTTCTATCCACCCCACTTCGAAAAAGTGTCAAGCTACACTTCCCCATTGCTTTGGCCATTGTTTCTCTATTTGAAGAGAAAGAAGTTATGTCACTGATGCCTCCTACACAACACACGAGTATGTTACCAAGTTATCTTGTGTGCAGCTGGTGCCACCTGGTGTCCACGGGACCCTTTTGAAAAGCTAAGCCAACCCTATCCCTTCTCCCTTCATACTCAGCTAGGGGAAGCCATTCATTCACTACATTCATTCCCTTGACTCCATCCACTCAAGAACTTTGCATGAAAGGAAGGAATCTGAGCTCCAGTTTCTGACAGAAAAGGGTGAAATGCATTGGAAAGAAGAATGGTGTTTTGTGCATGCAGTGAAGGTACCAGACTAGAAATCAGGAGGCTGGGAGTTCCAGTCCTACCTTAAGCATGGAAAAAAGGGCTGGGTGACTTTGGGCCAGTCACTCTTATCTCAGCTTAACTCACCAAACAGGCTTGATGAAAAGGGAAAAATAGGAGGAGGATGAAATATTAAGTATGCCTTGCACTTTTAGTTACTTATTAAGTATTAAAACGGGTAAAAATGTAGTGAGTTAAATAAAGAAATGATAATAACTTCCAATGTTAAAAAGTAAACTAAGCCCAGCCCTTTGAGATAATTTTTATTCCACTGAATTAGAAAGTTGGAGGTATCCAAGCCACCAAGTTCAACTGCCTGATAGTACAGGACTCCAGACTACTGCAAATACCATTAAAAGATGGTTATTTGAACACATCCAGTGAAAGTTACTTTATCCCCGATCATTCCTTTGTTGGTTTGTCAGAACTGAATCAATCAGAATAGATCTGGAAGAGACCTTGGAGGTCTTCTAGTTCAGCCCCCTGCTCAAGCAGGAGACCCTATACCAGGGACCTTCAAACTGGACAGCTTTAAGACTTGTGGACTTCAACGCCCAGAATTCCTCTTCCAGTCATGTTAGCTCAGGAATTCTGGGCGTTGAAGTCAACAAGTCTTAAACATGCCAAGTTTGAAGACCCTTGCCCCATACCATTTCAGATAGGTGGCTGTCCTGTCTCCTCTTAAAACCCTCCAGTGATGAAGCACCTACAACTTCTGAAGGGAAGCTGTTTCACTAATTAATTGTCCTCACTGTTAGGAAGTTTCTCCTTAATTCCAGACTGCTTCTCTCCTTCATTAGTTTCCATCCATTGCTTCTTGTCCTGCCTTCAGGTGCTTTGGAAAATAAGTTGACCCTCCCCCCTATTCTCTGTGGCAGCTCCTATCATGTCACCCGTAGTCCTTCTTTTCTCTAGCCTGGCCAGACCCAATTCCCGCAACTGTTCTTCATGTTTTTATTTCCAGGCTCTTAATCATCTTAGTTGCTTAATCATCTTTGCACTTTTTCCAAAGTCTCAACATCTTTTTTTGTAATGTGGTGCCCAAACCTGGACACAGTATCCCAGGTGTGGTCTTACTAAGGCTTTATAAAGCAGTACTAATACGTCACATGATTTTGATTCTATGCCTCTGTTGAGACAACCAAGGATTGCAGTAACTTTTTTGGCTGCTGCTGCACATTGCTGCTTTCTAGGATTCTGCTTTCTAGATCTATTATTTTGTACCCTGAGCTCTACAACAATAGATAACAGATTGTGCTTTCTTAGGTAGTTGAGGAGTAATAATGCATCATTTCTTAGGCTAAACATAACAGTTCTCCTAGAGGCCTAGTTCCCAGTACTTTGATCATCCTCATTGTTCTTATGTGCACCTGTTTCATTTTGCATGAATGGTTCTTAAGAAGTCAGATGTCCAGAAATAGGAATGGTTCAAGACAGTCTGACATAGTAGAACTATTATTTCTGGTGCTTTGGGAATTTTTATTGCTGCATCCTAACTCGTGTTTGTCTTTCTGCATTTACGTCACACTGCTGGCTCATGTTCAGCTTGTCATGATTCTAAGTCATGTAGAGTAGTGCTGAGTCATCCGTTTCCAAGCAGATTCCTATGCACTTGATTTACTTCAATGAAGTTCCTAATTTCAATCTGCTGTTTTTAGCCTACTTCTTGAAACTATTTATATATGCTTGATCATTAACATGTCAAGTACTTTATCCTATTCAATTCCTTCTTGATCTGAAATACAGCAGTGTTCAGGGACCCTGAGAGAACAAATGTTGTTTGTGGAAAATGGACTTATATTTACCCACCTTGCTAAGAAGCCTTCTTGCCCAAATGAAGTGGGAGCCCCAAAATATTTATCCAAATGGTCTGACATGGAAATACTTTGCTCATTCTCTTCTATCCCAGGAATAAACTAAAATTTTGGAAAAACGCATGTGAGGGAACAATAAATGTCCGGATAAAGATGGCTTCAAAAGCTCCGATTATTGACCGTAATATTCTTTTACATACAGGATGATCAGAATTTTAATTCCACACCCAACACTGTGCAAATAAATACGGATGGGTGACGCTGAAAGGAACTATAATAGTTCCAGAGCATGGCAATTAAGTTTCTAGATATTATTAAAGAGAAGGGCTGAGGCCCAGTTAGAACATTCATACTCAGATTGGTACTTGTTTCCTTCTCTTTTTCCAGGGAAAAACATTCCTACCTGGCACTGCTGTGGGCCACAGCTGACGGCAATTATCTCTGAGACAAGTTTTTTCTCCTTCAGACGGACAGCCTCCTCTACAGCAATTTCACAGAAGGGGTTCATTGAGTGCTTGACCCCATCGGTCACCACCCCAGAATTGTCTGGTTTTACCCGTACCTGCGAAGGAGACAATCTATTAAGAAAGTATCTCAGGGAAACACAAAAGTTGGGAATGCTTAGAAAACATTTCCAGTTCTTTAGGGCGGTGTTTCTCAACCTCAGCAGGCTTAAGATATATGCTTCAACTTACTGAGTCCTCCAGGCTGGCTTCTCTCAGGGAATTCTGGGAGATTGAGTTGAGCTGCATTCATTTTAAAGCTGCTGGGGTTGAGAAACTTTAAGAGAATGTGATTTGGTAATGCAAGCTTAATGCAAGCTTTCTCTGGTCCAAAGAAGACAAACCACACATTTTTACCAGCTGAAAAAGTAACTAATAAGCAATTTCATTTCACCAGATGTCTGATCATTTAAGTATGTACAGTGCACAGCATTTTGAAGATTTCAGTTAAATTAACCAAGAATACATTTCTTAGGCAAGACTCTTCCATCTGTGTTATGTGTCAGTTTCCTAGAAACACACGGTTCTGGTGTAACCTCAGAGCTGATTCATTTCATTATATTATTTTTGGTTTACAGATCGAAGCTGTCAAATTTCCATATAGATACACAATATGTTTTATGGTATGGAAATGAAATAGAAATATCTTTTTTAAAAAATAGCAGCAAATGGTAGATGGGTAAAATCGAAATTAACATTAAGACTTATCTGCTTAATTTATTTAATTCTTCAAATTATGCATGTATTTCAGATTATTGCTTTTTTTTCCACATGATTATCCTTGAGCAGGCATGAAAATTATGGTACATTACACTCAGATACACACGAAACACCATGCCTGCCAACACAACCCCTCTTCTTCTCATTATCCACTGTGCAGTGATACAACATCTCTAAGCAAGAGCCACAATGAGTAAGTATGAGATGTGGCTCATTAAAAAAACAAAACTAGTCACAAAGGTGCAACAGTTACAGAGGACTAGGACCAGAGACATAAATTCAAATTCATTCTCGGCCACCATGGTTTCCCCTGGGTAATTTTGAGCAACTTGCCATATTTAAAAACAACCTACCTACAGTTGATGTTGTGGCAGGCAGCACCTGCAAAGCCAGAGTATATCCTGTAGTACTTATAGTACTGGACTGAGGCTTGTCCTGTCCTAATGCTCACCTGGTGATTCAAGGATGGTCATCCCAACTTATTATTCCACAAGACTCTTTGCGGCTGGGACACAAACAGGAGCAGGGACTACCACATATTCTCAAGGGGGAGAGCAAAGTATACAGGTAGTCCTCGATTTACAACAGTTCATTTAGTGGACCGTTCAGTTACAATGGCACTGAAAAAAAGTGACATGGGCATTTTTCACATTTATGCCGCAGCACCCCCATGGTCACATGATTAAAATTCATATTTGGCTCAGATTTATGACCGTTACTGTGTCCTGGGGTCATGTTGATCCCCTTTTGCGACTTTGCGACAAGCAAAGTCAATGGGAAAGCCAGATTCACTTAACAACTTGGGCAAGAAAAGCAGTAAAACAGGGCAAGACTCACGTCTCACTCAGCAACATAAATTTGGGGCTCAATTACAGTCGTAAGTTGAGAACTACCTGTAAAAGAGCCACAGTGGCGCAGTGGTTAGAGTGCAGGACTGCAGGCTACTTCTGCTGCTTGCCGGCTGACTGCAATTTGGGCAGTTCAAATCCCACCAGGCTCAAGGTTGACTCAGCCCTCCATCCTTTCCAGGTAGGTAAAATGAGGACTCAGATTGTTGGGGGCAATAGGCTGACTCTGTAAGCCGCTTAGAGAGGGGTGTAAAGAATTATAAAGCCGTATATAAGTCTAAGTGCTATTGCTATTGGCAACATCTAAAAGTCGGAAAGGGAGAGCAGGAAAGAATCCCTTCTAACTCTTCATCAGGCCAGAAAATAAAAATAGCATTGGCAGGAGACTAGGCCTGCCCTTTTAAAAAAGAAAAAAATCTCCCCAAACCCTATTTTCTGAGGTTCCAAAGCGAGGCTTTGCCCCCCAACCCGAAGTTAGAACTACATATCCCAAGATTCCTAGCGAGCAGAATCAAGAGGAATTCTGGGAGTGCCTCACAGAAGACAGCATCGCGTTCTCGGTGTTTGATGGATAAAGACCACCATGAGATCACCAATCTCCCCACGTCGAAAGACAACCCCGGGATAGAAAAAAGCGTAGCAACCCGGCTTCCCCATTATCGCTGAGGAAGCCACACGGAACTAAGCAGGAGGGAGATTTTATGCTGCCTGTGAAGGCCTAATTCAAGAGAAGCGGCTTGTGAGGGATCAGATGAGTCCTAAATAATCACAGACAGGTAATTCGGGTGTGCAGTTTCGAAATTTACGGTCCGGGAGGAAGAGAACCCGAAAAGCCCGGGAAGCGCGCACCTTAACGGCATAGTCAATGACCCGCTTCACTCCCACCATTGCCCTCAGCCCGGCCGCCGCCATCTTGCCGCCCTTGCAGTCAGCAGCTCCGCCCACATTTGCGCACGCATCTCTCCCCCGCCCCTTGTATGGGCTCAGCCAATCCGAGGAAGCAGATCAATATCCAGCTTTCCCAGTCCAAGATGGTTGGAGGGAATCGGGTTTCCAACAAATAACTTCATGGGAGGGGAAAACCGGGAGATCGGGACAAACGCCAAGGGAATGATTGGCGTTAAGGATGAGCCAGTCCCAGGGGGTTTCTGTACGTGGCGGAGGGCGGGAGAAAAGGGCGGTAATCACCCTCTTGGCCAATCATTCTCCGCTCCGGTACAGAACAGCCAATGGGAAGTGCAACTTTCCTCCTTTCCCCCACCCCCAATTTCTTGAGGTGAAGGCGACTTTGTCCCAGAATCGGGACAAAAGGGCGGGAAGTGTCGCGCGCGGCAGGTTGACTAGACGTCCGCTCCATATCGGGCATTTTTGGCACATGCGGCCTCCTTTGTAATTAGTAGAGTCTACTTGACGCTCTGGTGACTCTTTAGGACAATCTGCTAGCGCGAGCCTCTTAACTCGCGTCAGCACAAGCACGTCTGAATGCGTTACCCGGAAATTTCTACGTGAGGGCAGGAAACGTCTCTGCTTCGTTCCCGTTCCGACTCTTATTTTTTCCCCACAGGCGGAAATAAAAAGACAACAGGATTTCAGAAAATGCTGCTTCTGGGAGAGGTGCAGAGCCCACTGGAGATGAAAGATGTGCATCACGGCTAGACTACATCACCCATCATCCCTAGCCACGGGAATTTTTTTTTTTCCCCTTGAGCAAAAGAACCCTGAATTAATGTCAGTTAAGTGCATGAAATGAGTTTATTGCGGCTTAGGCGAAGGAAGGATGAGAAAAGATAAAAACAGGAGAGAGAGAGAAAGAAAGAAAAAGAAAGAAAAGAAAGAAAGAAAGAAAGAAAGAAAGAAAGAAAGAAAGAAAGAAAGAAAGAAAGAAAGAAAGAAAGAAAGAAGAAACCTCGACAGACAGACTGCATCGCTCTTTTGCTGTTGTGGCAGCTGCTTGGCTGGCATCCTCAAGTTGGTATCCGCCCTGATGACACTGAGGATCAGGAATAGTAAACTCGGGACATCACCCCACATGGGAACATCACAGTATTTCCCAGCAGGAATGAAATTCACTCTTCTGAACAAACACTGTGTCTGAGCAGGCTCTGCTAATCGTCTGCCATTCCCATCGTGCTTGGTGCCTGGCTTTTATTCCTACTTTTCCTATTCCTGCCTTTATTCCTACTTCTGTTTCTGACTACTGGAATCCTGTGTTTTCTTCTTGGAGGGGTCTTCTGCCCAGGGTGTAAATACTTCTGTAGTCGTCAGAGCCTCAGCAGTTTCCTCCTCTTCCCATCGTTTTGCCACAAAGTGGCAAACCCCTAAAAAAAAAGAAAACACAAACCTTAGTTTCCAGAAGGACGCTGTGTCTCATATGTATCAACCTAAAAGGAGGATGCTCCTTGAACTGAGCTCAATACTTCAGGATTTTATGTGGTTTTCTTGCTACATTATTATATGTTTTTTAATCCTACCATTTATATTTGATAATTTAAGCTAGCAAACATTCTCATCTTTATATTCAATCAAATTATGGCCACATACCCGATATTTCTGCAGCTTCTCACAAGAACATCCCTGTTAGTGAGTTGGGCTAAGAGAGAGAGATTAGCTCAAAGTTATCCAGTTATGCTTTCATGCATAAGGGAGGCCTAAAATTCACCATGTCCTGGTTTCTAGGTCAGCACCTTAACTACTGTATCAAACTCTCTCCATATGAAAATGATTTGCCATTAACTTCTTTCAAAGTGTTTTGTCCAACTTGCCAATTCAGAGTAAAGTTCTGAGAGCTCTTGTCTCCCATCTAAGCAGTAACAAAGTACAACCCCGTTTAGATTGTTACTTTGGGATCAGCCAAACACATCTAGGGTGCTGATACCAACCAAAGACCTTCATACTTGGATTAATGTCATGGAAACACAAATAAAGTGGAATTGAATGGTTGTTACATTTCAAGAGCTGCACTACTTTGTTTCTTGTGCCATATTCAAGAATACTGAAACCTGAAGAGGGGCCAGGTGTTATGCAAGACTTGCCAAAAAGAGAGGTTATTCTCCCTTAACCTTTCTCTGTTTGGCTTGTGCAGGCCTCTTCCCCCCTTTCACCTTTGACCCTTATTCTGATTTTTGTTGGTAGTTTAATATCTAAGGGGCTGCCACAAAAGAGGTCAACCTATTCTCCAACATACCTGAAGGCAGGACAAGAAGCAATAGATACTAATTAAGGAGAGATCCAACTTAGAACTAAGGAGAAATTTCCTGATAGAACAATTAACCATTTCAATGACTTGGCTCCAGAAATTATGGCTACTGCAACACTGGAGGTTTTTAAGAAAAGATTGGACAGCCATTGTCTGAAATGGCATAGGCTCTCCTGCTTAAGCAGTGGTGTTAGATTGGAAGATTTCCAAGGTCCCTTCCAACTGTATTATTCTGTTATTCCACTTCTCCTACCTGCCATGGAAGCTACCACAATAGATAACCATCCTGGGACCATTGACCATGAGAGGAAAGTATTGGGCTCATCAGTTGAGAATCTCATGAAGTTGAACAGCCCAATTCCTCCTATGCAGCCTGAAAGTCAAAAAGGGACGTAGGTCAAGAATTGAGGTCTGTAAAAGTTGGACCCCAAAGTGGTTAGTTTATTCCTAGATAGTCAGGATTTTGACTTTTTTGATTGGCCACAATAATGATTACCAAAACTTGACATGGAAAGGGAAAACAGCAGGAGTGTAACCTGGGATAAAAGATGATTGCGGTTCAACTTTTTGGCCAGCTAATACCATTTTCAGTTTTGAGTCTCCCATTAACACTCCATCATAATTACATGTCTTCTGTTCACAGTGTTTTCCCTTAGCTGTTGGGGCGGGGATATGATTTCTTTCACAAGTTTTTTGTTTGCTGATTTTTGAACAGCTGCAAATATCCATGATTTCTAATAATTTGGTTCACCTGCTAAACTCAAAACATCACCAATGCTATTGAGGATGTGAATTCAGCTTAGTGAGATCTATCTATGACTGTAGCTATTTGAAAGGAGGAAGTTGAGTCTTCAGGTTCTGAATTTGTGCAATACTGTCTTTCCTCCTTTGAGTTCCATCTTTCTGCAACATTTGGGAAATAAAACTCTGTGTGTGGTGGTGTTTTTCTTACCTGAAAAGAAACTCAGAGTGATGGCTAAATCAGAGTGGGAGAGCTTCTCTGATGTCTCAGTGGCAGCGAGCGAACGTGTGCCATAGATCACGGACCCATAGCAAGCTATAGCAGAGATCAGCATTAAAACAATGGAGATGGTAATATAGACTAGGAGAAAAAGAGAAAGCAAGTTGTGTAAAGTCAATCTAGAATCGCCTTCTAGAATCACCACAGGCAGCCCTGCAGCTTTCAATCTGATTAATAGAATAATGGAGTTGGAAGAAATATTGGAGGTCTTGTTCAAGTAGGAAACCCAATACTATTCCAGATAAAAGGTTGTCCAGATTCTTTTAAAAACCTCCAGTGATGGAACACCCACAACATTTGTTCCTTCAGCTTATAACCTGAGCATCAATTTACTTCCTCCTGCCTGCAGAAACGCTGCAGATTTCTAGGCCAAATAGAAATCTTATTTGGAAGTTTTTAAGGAAATACCCGATGATTACTGCTGCTGTTTTGAAAGCTTCCCAGAAGGGAACATGTATGGTGAAGAGTTGCTGCGACTGGGAAGATTCGGATTCAAGTCCCCACAGGGCATTCTGATGATGGAATGTAGTTTCAGAGATCATAATGCTGAAGCTGTGATTTGTTGTATTTGTATCGGGCAGGGCGTAAAGATGGGGATTGTGCCATGTCACCACATCTGTATCGTTTGGAAGTAATCTCAGTTTGCTGCTAACATCTCTGGTTTAAAAATAGGCACTTACAGAACAGAGTCAGTTAGTCACCAGTGAAAGTTGCAGAATGAATTCCTAATGCTTCCTTACTTGAATGTTAACAATTAACCAGTAGATGGAGATAAAGACTCATTGGAGAAGTAGGCAGGACTATAAATATTGTATGAACTGATCATCAAGTTTAGAATTTTAAGAACAAACTTGCTGGGTTTATGGCTCACTTTTTCTAGTCAACCCAAATTTAAAAAAAATGGGAACACCACCACCCCCAGTTTATGCCCAAGCAAACTAAACATGGGTAGATCTTTATTATGCTTCTTATTTGGGATGTCGAAAGAACTGATTGCTAAATGATTACGCATCGGTGTATCCCTCAAAACAATTGCAAGGTTAGCCCAGAGATTTACCAGGTGGGCATGTGACTGGCATAATAGGTTGTAGTTGGCACCTTCTGCCTACCTGTTCAGTAGGTCTACTTTGAAAACTTAACTGTACTATTTATATTCTTCAGAGTTCATCCAAGATAGAAAGAAATATTCTTGTTTAGAAAACAAGGAGAGGTGCAGTTAGGTCACCTTCCATATTCCCTCAGTGTTCTAGCATTTTTTTTTTTATCAGAACCTGGCAGGCTTGAGCCTCCCTATTGCAAATGCAGTGTGTCTAATGATGGAGGAACCAGAATCTGCAGGCTATAAATATGAGATTAAGGTTGTGGCAGCTGTACCTCTATACTAGAGTCTAGCAACATGTTGAAAAAGCAGTGACTGCATAAATTTTTGTTTAAAAGTTCTTGTTCTGAGAAGAAGGCAGCTTGGATAATCAGATTCCACTTCTGATATTGAATAAAGGAAGCACCTACATTTTGTTCATGCTCCCCACAGCCATATCTGATTGCATCTAATTCCTGATTTTTACTTATATTTATTGTGATTTTCTGCCATCTTTTCTCTAAATAAAAGGTGGTAGGTGTCTGAAGAGAGGGAACAATTTTCATTATATCCCTAAAACAACAATTCTTTAAGGTAGAGAGGATTGAAATAGATTGATGAGACCAGTGTTGCCTACTGAACTCCATTTTTACAGAGAAGCATGAGCCTGGATCTGTGCGGTAGGTCCAACGCTTTTACTGTTATTATAAGTAGTCCTCAACTTAGGACCATTTAGCAACCATTCAACAATAGTGAAAAAGGTGATTTAACAACTCTCATAACATCCCATGGTCACCAGGTCAAAATTCTGTCATTTGGCAACTAGCATGTATTTATGATGGTCTCAGTGTCACAGGATCACACAATTGCCATTTGCCACCTTCTCCAGGGGGTTTCCCAAGAAGCAAAGTCAATGGGAGAAGCTAGATTTGGTGAGCAACCGAGTGATTTGCTTAACAACCATGGGAAATAGGTCCTAAAATAAGGTGTGGCTCACTGAACAGCTGCATCACTTTGTGATAGAACTTCTGATCCCTATTTTGATTGTAAGTTGAAAATTACCTATATGTTTATTTATGAGATGAATCTGCCACCTCTGTCCAAACAAACAATCAGCTGGATTAGTTGCTCTGGAGCTATTCCCCCCCCTCTCCAGTCTTTTATCACCAGCAAACTCCTAGAAAATATGGAGGTTATCTCAAGTGATTTATTAATCATGGAGTGGCTGGATTAATGGAGTCATGACCATTTGGTTGGCTACACATTCTTTTTGTAGAGCATGCTAGCTCTGAGGCAAGCTGACATCTCTGCCCTTCCCATTGCTGAGTGAAAGAATAATGGCAGATGGGGGAGCGGTCCAGAGAGGAAAAGGGGCAGAGGGCCTGCTCAAACCAAATAGTGGCACAACCTGGACTTCTTTAGCGGCAACACAAGTTCTGAAGATTCCATAGCTCTTACATGGTATTTCTTCCAGAAGGGAACAATGCCCTAGCTGGCAGTCTGTCCATAATCCCCGGAAGACAAAGATGCCTCGGACAAATCTTTTGACCCAGTACTCTGTGCAGATAGCTATCATCAACAGACAAGTAGCTACACAAGAGAAGAAGATCCCACTCAGGCGGACCCAGTCATAGACCTTCAAGTTCTTGAACCACACAATGATGGGCCAGTTGGAAAGGGTCTCCTTGTAGCGGTTCATCATGATGGGTCAATGGAAGGATCGAGACCGAATGCACTCTCTTCTGAACTTCGGGACGTACTGCCTTGTGGATGAACCGTATAGAACCTACATCCCCAAAGGAACGACTATGTCTTTTAGATTACAAAGTTTTCACTTGGAACCTTCCTTCAGAAGTAAAGTAAAGCAAGACAAGGTTTCCATAGTAACCCCAGTGTTCTGGAAGGTCTGAAGAAGCTTGGTTAGTGTGTTCCTTCCAATGGATGTAGGCCCAGCATGAGCATCTATGGTTATGTCTGCTTTGCCGCAATGACACCCCCATTGCTCTATGGCATTGCAAGCTTATCCCTTTCGGATGTGCATGCAATGTAAAGATGCATCATGGTGGTGGGTCTTCCCCATATGCAGTGCTGCTCTTGTCTGATGGACATGTTTGATCCCTCCAGGGGGCACTATGGAAGCCCAGTAAAATGACCAGAAAACTCTGCAGCTCTGGATTAGCAGAAGACAGAGTCATTTCTACTGTAGCACAGTGCATTTTTGTGTGATTGCTTTATTACCTGCAGACTGATTATTTTATTACCTACATACTTTGCACTGGTAATGATTATATCAGAAGAAAAGCTTCTGGTGTTCCTTTATTTGTTTACAAGGAAATCTCGGACAAATTAATTGCTGCTTATTTACTCCCATGGATTCGAAAGCAGAATTCTAAACTGCTAAAGGAAACTCTTCCACACTATTTTTTGCTATGGGTTGTCCCAATGGGTAATAAAGGCAGAACCTTAACAGAGGCATTATTTAATTCAAGGTACCCAAACAACATCCAAAGTCAATCTTATGCAACCTGAACATGGCTATTATAATAATACTTTTTTTTAAAAAAAAATCATAAATCAGAATACATTGGAATGGAATAATTTGCAAATGAAATGATTGGACATTTCTTGAAAAGTGAGTGAACAAAGAATAATTCCAGAAGGACTAGTGAAGCAATCTTGATTTTGAAATACTAAAGAGGATTTGCATGGTACTAAGAGCAACGTTTCTCAATCTTAACAACTTTAAGAGTTCAACTCCCAGAATTCCCTAGAAGATAAGTAGAGTCTCACCACCCTGCCGAGCTGAAGATCAGGATAAATAAATCCTTTCAGATTAACAGAGGCCTAGCAGACCTCTTAAAAGCCACTGGTAATTTTGCCACCTGAAATCACAATTTTGCCAAATATTTTGGTAGCATAGTCTAAGGGGCAGAGTGAGCTTTGGGGGCTGCAAATATAGGACCTGATTTTAAAAGATTGCCCTAGGGCATGCTCCAGAACCATTCCCCAAACACACTTGATAGGCCATATGTCAGCGTTTCACAACCTTAATCACTTTGAAATATGTGGACTTCTAATCCCAGAAACATTGCCATAAGTGATACTCAGAGCCTTACTTGGCAAGCAAGCTAATTATCAAAATTATTCCTAGTTACCAAAATTTCTTTAAAACACAAGATAACAGTTTTGGAAAGTGAGCAAAAAAAAAAAAAAGTACAGCTGAGCAATGCCCTGGAGATGGGGAGATGCACTGGTACAGAGGAAGCAGAGACGAGGCACCCTCTCTGTTGAAAGAAAGCTGTACAACTGTACTTGCTCTCTTGTTGATCAAGTCGTTCATATTCTTTCATAGCTAGAAGATTGAGCATTCAAGGAGGCAACGTGGTTGAAAATGCCTGCAAGGTGAGAGAACAAGAGCAAGTAAAGGACCAAGAAGGCCAACCTTTGATTACCCAGGCATAATTGTTTTTGAACAACTGTTCTAAGGTTATGTTGCACGTGGGTAAAAGTAATAACCTGTTATCGTATAAATACATTGTTCTTTCCACTGAATGCAAACATTTTTTTAAAAAATGGCAGGAGAATGCAATTCTTTTGAAGAGAAATGTTCTGATCTCATGCAAATGTTCTGGTCTCTTGATTATGTACTATTCTAAGGTAGGAATCCATTGGGTTCATGGAAAAGGGGCATTTTCTATGGAAGCTCAAGTCAACTGAACATTTAAAAATATTTTCTGTTCCCAAGGTGATGATGACCGTTTGTCCTATAATACAGGGGTCCCCAACTCGCAGGCTCTACTGCCTGTTATGAAGTGGGTTGTAGAAGTGAGGGAAGCTACATATGCACATGCACACGAAACCACTCCCCTCCACCCTTACCAAGTCAATGGTAAATAGAAAATTTGTATTTTCCAGAAACTGATTGCTAATGTGAAAAAGATTTGGGACTGCTGCTATAAGACTAAATGTTCCATATTAACATACTCCAAATAGGCTATTCCTATTGGACAAGAATACCCGACGCTGATTGGTTACTTTTCTCGACGTTGATTGGCCAATAATAGCAAGCCTATGATTGCCCAATTCAAGCGGCGGTAAAAACAAGTATCCGTCATTGGACACTAGCCGCGAGCAGCTTCTCTATATAAAGAGCTGCCGTGGCTCCTGGTTAAGACGGACTTTCTGCACTAAATAAAAAGAGCTGAAGTTACGTTGGTCTCCGAGTCTCATTCTTCCGCGAACACAACAGTTAAAGTTCTTTTTTTAATCTTTGGATTATTGTATGATTCTGAATATTTTCATCTGTGAACCACCCAAAATTGCTGGAGGTTGGGCAGTAGAATAGCATAGACCAATGCTTCTCAAATGTGGCTGCTTTTAAGTTGTGTGATGGCCTCAATCAGAATTCCCCACCCACCATGCTGGGAATGGAAGCCCATGCATCTTAAAAGTGGCCAAATTTGAGAAGCACTGGTCTATGGAGCTGTCGTGTTGGCATAGTGCAGAGGTGTCCAAACTTGGCAAACTTTAAGACTTTTGGACTTCAACTCCAGCTATGCTGGCTGGAGAATTCTGGGAATTGAGGTCCACAAATCTTAAAGTTGCCAAATTTGGGAACCCCTGGCGTAGTGGTTAGAATGCAATATTGTAGGCTAATTCTGCCGACTGCCAGCAGTTTGGTTCTCACCAACGCAAGGTTGACTCAGCCTTCCATCCTTCCAAGGCTGGTAAACTGATGACCCAGATTGTTGGGGCCAATATGCTGACTCTGTAAACTACTTAGCGAAGGCTGTAAGGACTGTGAAGTGGTATAAAAGTCTAAGTGCTGTTGCTATTGCTATGGATTAAAATGGTAGAGTTTCAGAAACACGGCTCTAGACTCACCAGCCAAGATAAATAGGGGGAAAGTGATCCATCCCAAGTAGAAAGACCATTCAAAGGAGACCTGGATTTCAGATGTTGTCTTCTCCTTCCATGTTTCAGCTGTATACACAGCTAGGGCTATTAGAATGAAGAGTCCTTTCCCAAAAAAAAAAAAGCAGAGAGAAGATCAGTGTTGGTTAACACAGCTCTTTGCTGATTCACCCATGATGTTTTTATTTCCCCCTTTGGTTTATCCAAACATTGTGCAGGAAAAGTTTGTATTCTCTGGACACAAAGTGTTTAAGGCCCTGAATTCATGCGTTGGCTGCATTTGCATGTCCCCCTTAGCCTGACTCAACCCATTTCCTGAGTTTGCATGATCCACTGAATCACGGACTAACCCACGGGCTGAGAATATAACTGCTGCTGAGTTTATATGCTAAGCCATACAGGACCGAGTTTTCAACTAAGTAAACTTAGAAGGTTGTGCAAATGCATTTCTAGCCTTTCCCTGATTCAATGTACAGTATTATATGAACGTAGCCATTGGATTAGAGTCATCCTTCTCTGAAAGCTCCTTTGTGTGTCTACTTTCATTTCTCAACTCCTGAAGATTTTTGAAAGGGATAAATCATGTTTGTAAAACCAGTTTCACCTTCACCAGGTAGACATCCCAAAGAAGAGACAAGTCATCCTTGATATATGACCATTCACTTAGTGACTGTTCAAAGTTACAGCGGCTTTGAGAAAAAGTGGCTTCAGCCTTCAAACTTACAATCATTGGAGTGGCCTCATCATCACATGATCACGATTCAGGCCCTTGGCAACTGGCATCTCTTTATGATGGTTGCAAGATCCTGGAGTCACAAAGATCACCCTCTGAGACCTTTCCAGCCAGCATCCAAGCAAAGTGGGGGAAGCCAAATTCACTCAACCACCATGCAATTTGATTAACAATCATGGCAAAAAATGCCATGACTCAATCACTGCAACAGTTAGTCCCAAATGTGGTCGTAAGTCAAGGACTGTCTACTTCAGCCTTTGTTGCTAGCATTGGTGGCAAAGGCTCTTGACGTCCTGTGGCCCTTTCCCTTTGGGACATCTACAACAGATATCCTTTTTTTACTCGTTTTGGACAGCAGTTTGGCCTGGTGGATTAAAGCAGGGGTTGGCAACCTTTTGGACCTCAGGGACCACCAAACTCATAATTTTAAATCCTGCAGACCACTAACATGAATTTTGACTGACAGTGGCCTGCTGACATCGGTGGGAAAGTCAGTCCCATATTCCAGAGTTGCAGTAGTCACAAGACTGGGCCTTTGATCATCCCAGAGCAGCCCCTCTAGTCCATGGCAGGCCAGTGCACCTGGGTGGAGAAACAGCTGCTCCAGGATGACCAAAGGGCCAGTCCTGTGACTATTGCAGCTCTGGAATATGGGACCGACTTTCCCACCAATGTCAGGAAACCATCCCAGGGCGGATTTCTCTCCCCCATTGTTGGTCTTACCTTCCAGTTCCAGCTTGCATGGTTCTACTCAAGGTAAGGTTTGCACTCGGCCAAAGGGAGGGGGCCAGCAGGTGGGCAGCACAGCCTTGGGTTTCTGCACAGCCTGGATTATTTGCTTTGGGGGTATGTGCTTTGGGGGACAAATTTCTCTGCGTACCACCAAAATGTTCTTGTGGACCACCAGTGGTCCCTGGCCCACTGGTTTGCACCCACTGGATTAAAGGAATAGATGTCGCCCCTTAATGCAAGACATTTTCCAGAATGGTCAATCTCTGGAAAACCTTAGCAGGTGAAGTCCACCAAGCCTTTTACTAACATCCTCTAGGAACTTCCTAGTAATATCCTTGTTTTTGGAGGTTTCCTCTTAAGTTGCAGCTTTACAGAATTGCTTCTGGCTGTTTGGTATTTGGGGTCATGATATTGGCTCGGTTACCAAAGGCTTTAACCGAGTGCTGTTTGTTTGAGAAGACAGTTGAAACCTTATTGAAAAATAACTTTAATCCTTCCCAGATCCTCCCAGGAAAGTGTCTCTTTGAGATCACCCTCCCCATGACTAGAGACTTCTGTTCATCTTTGGTAACACCTACCAGCCACGAAGGCAGTTATGGAAGCGATCAAGGGTTTGCCTAGAATGCCACACACGGAAGGCATGAAAGTGGCAATCAGGAAGAAGTGTAATGCCAGCGCCACCAGAGAAGCCATAATCAAAAACACACGGGTAGCTATGATGTAACCTGCAAGCAAAGTTATAGATGCAAAAGGTTATGTCTATTTTCAATCCTTATTGAAGTAATATCTGTTTTGTTTTGTTCATTTATTAGATTGTGCCTTTATTACTTTATAAGTAACTCAGGGTGGTGAACCAGAGGTGATATTCAGCAGGTTCTGATCAGTTCTGGAGAATTGGAAGTGGCAATTTTGAGTAGTTTGGAGAACTAACAAATACCACCTCTGACTGGCCCCGCCCCATCTCTTCTCTGCCTCCTGAGTCCCAACTGGTCAGCTGGGTCTTCTTTGGTTGCCCTGCACAGGAGAATGGAGCTGGAAAGCAGGTTAGTGGGGTGGGGAGGGAATGGAGATTTTACAGTATCCTTCCCTTGCTATGCCCATCAAGCCACACCCACAGAATGGTAGTAAATTTTTTTGAATCCTACCACTGTGGTGAACATACACAATATACCTTTCTCTTTCTGGGTTCCCCACAGCAAAAACCCTGTGAGGTAAATTTGGCTGAGAGAGAGTTGCCCAAGGCCACCGTGTCAGCTTTTATGCCTAAAGTGGGACTAGAACTCAGCATCTCCCAGCAATTGGCTCAAAGTCACCCAGCTGGCTTACATGCCAGAGCTGGACTAGAACTCACTTACTCCTGGTTTCTAGGCCAACATCTGAATTACTGTGCCAAACTTGCTCTCAATATATCAGAGCATCCTCACCCCCAACAGATAGCTTGTTCAGAAAACATTCTAACTACCTTCCAGAAAGGGAGCCATCAAGTGGGGCTCATGGCCTCAACATTTTGCCAGTAGAGTACTGCAATTTGCTCTATGTGAGACTGACTTTGAGGACTACCTAGAAACAGTAGTTGCTACAAAATATAGTGGCCCCAGTACTGGTGGGTCTTACCCACTGAGAGCACATTGCACCTATGCTTTATGCCCTACCTGGGTTACAAGGTAAGCCTGATAACCCACTGTAACTATGCTGTCACATGACCATGGAAATGTACTTGAACAATGTGGCTCTCCTAACTAAAAAATGGAGATGAGTACCATATGCTACATTCAGACACAACTGGACAAGTCCAGCCCACCATGAATTCCTTCTACCCTTATCTGCTACCAATTTCCTTTGGCTGTTAGTAGTTCAGATTCTTGTAATACAGTTTGCAATAAATTTTTATATCCATTTGAACTGTCTGGATCTCCTGATTTCTCTGGCTCCTGACAAAGACACAATACACACAAATGCTGATGCCCCTTATTGGAAATACTGAGAAAAAAAATTGAAGGCCTTCCTGCCATAAATCTTACCAAAGGCATCCTTTACAGCAAAGCATTGGCTTTCGGCTAACCCGGTGTTCATGCAGTACTGCCATAGCCCACTGTGGGACGTCCCAGCAGGAGCAGAAGATACTTTCCAGTAATCGGTGCTGAGTGCCATCAAAAGTAAGCTGATACTCAAGGATGCCATCAGCACACTGAAGATACGGCAGCACAACATCCTGATGCAAAGGCAAAGGTGTTTCAACAGTCACTTTGCTTGTATTCCAACTTTTAGAAACCCTAGGGGGGAAAAAACCCAACCAGATAAAATGGAGACAATTTATCCCCAAGACACAGACATGGAACGGCATTAGAAGAACTATATGTGAGGGTGTTTATCTCTGTGTTTCACTATTTATTGTTCTGTTGGTGCAAGAGAGTGTGGTGAAGTCACTGGAGTGGGTGATATCAAGAGAATTCTTGGGGGTTTTCCTTTCCCCTGGTGGCACAGTGGTTAAAATGCAGTATTGTGGGCAAACTCTGCCCACAGGCTAGGGGCTCTAAGCCTACAATGCTATTGTAATTATTGTTTGATTTTGAAGACAAATTCTCACAACTTCTTCTACTAGATCCAAAGGAGGTTAGTTATAACCCTCAAATATTCCCAAGACTGGTTGAGTCTAAATTCTTTCCTTGGTGAGCCTAATTATCCAAACAATTTACCAGAAAGTTAATTTCCCCCTTTCCCTTGCAATATAGAAACAGAAACAAAACTCTATAAAGCCAAAAGAAAAAAAAAAAACCCAGACAGCCTCTCTCCAAAAGTTGCAGAAAAGATTTGAGTGGGTGCAACCTTTAAAATTCTGATTTTGGTGGCATCATTTCTGATTGCATCACTAGAATGCCATGCAAGCTAATGACTCATTACTGTAAGAGAGGGAGAGAGGGAGGGAGGGAGGGAGGGAGAGAGCACTTACCCCTTTATCCCTCAGCTGTAACTTGTAGGATGAAACAGAATGAAAAAAGAGGTCAAATTGCTGAAAAATCACTATTTTGTTTACAAATCCAAAGGTTTGAGCCAATGCTGCTTTGGGATCTGCAAAACTGTAGTGCATGGAAGCATATGACCTGTGGACAGAATTCCCACCCTGCATTTGAAGATTGCACGAAATGGGATTGGGGAAAAAGTTCAGGCAGTATAAAGCTAGTTGACATCTTTCTTCCATTTCTGTGCCATGCTACAGTGTCTCTTTTTCTTTCCCTGGGTGTCCCATTGTGTTTCTTTCAGATAAGGCATGAATAAGATGCTGGGAAACAATCATTTCCTTCTTAATTTATAACCAGAATAACAGAGTAGGAAGGGACCTTTGGACGCCTTCTAGTCCAATCCTTATCATAATTCCTCTTTTCTTTCAGAGTACAGTGTTTGTGACAATGATGGACTTGAGAATTCACTTCCCCAGGGAGATATTATAGAAGCACTTCCAAGGTGCCACTTTCCAGGAGAAGGTTTTAGAAAGATCTGCAGCAGCAAATCATAAATGCAACAACTAACATTCTCACTTCGAAGAGGGATGAGATGCAGGTTGAATTTAGTGGTTACCTGAAGCCCTTTGCAGAGTCAACTAAGGGCCTCACTTCAAGCCACTTCCTGCATCCTTTTTACACACTTGAATGTCTCAGTGACCTCAGCAAAAGCTCAGTTTGAATGGATGGGTTTAGAAGAAGGGGAGGGATGGGCTTTCTTCCGAAACCTCTCGTTATTTTTTTTTCAAGATAGGTGATGATTTATATTAGAGTTTCTTAAACTTTGGGTTCTCATTAA
Source organism: Laticauda colubrina (assembly GCA_015471245.1). Classification (NCBI taxonomy): domain Eukaryota; kingdom Metazoa; phylum Chordata; class Lepidosauria; order Squamata; family Elapidae; genus Laticauda; species Laticauda colubrina. The sequence goes on from BLBF01000071.1 coordinate 7,371,862, forward strand.
CTTATTTTTATTTTATTTTTATTTATTTTGTCAAGCGATTATAAGATAACAG
>BLBF01000071.1:7381318-7415225 GCA_015471245.1 Laticauda colubrina
CTATTCTATTCTATTCTATTCTATTCTATTCTATTCTATTCTATTCTATTCTATTCTATTCTATTCTGTTCTGTTCTAACATGTGATATGACTAAACAGCCAAAGCGCTTGAGAATGTCCATCCTTTGTGAGTTTCTGTTTATAGTTTATGGCTTAGTCTTATATGTAAATGTACCAAACCAGCTGGGTAATTCTGGAAGTTGAAGTTCACCCATCTTAAAGCTTCTGTAGTGAAGGCCCAATATTACGAAGCAGACCCATATAATTTACTCAGTTCCATCACCCATCCTACCTACAAGTGCTTTTTTTCCTCTACAATTGTCTTTCTCCTCCAAGGATTTATCCCTTTATTGGTTCAACTGAATAAAGGCAACCAGCCTTCCTTTCACTTACAAGAATGCCACTCTGCCAATTAAATTGCAAATTCAGGAGCTGCCATCTTTCTTCTAGAGTTTTGCCCCTGTAGCAATAATCCATTCTATGTCTCAGTTCTTAATATGCACACACATACACACACATGCACACACACACACACACACACACACACACTTGTGGCTGTTGTCAAACTGCTGCATTCCCATGCTCTCTCATTAGCTTACACCCATCTCTATCCATATGTCTCGATCCTTCTTTAACACTCTCTGCAACCTTCAGCTGTTAGAAAGTTGGATGTGGACTCACCATTCAATAGGAAAAGGAGGCTAGCAAAACAACCCAGGACAAAGCACCAGGAGATGTATATTGGTGCGGTAATATCTGGAACAGGATGACCAAGAAGTCCTTTGAATTTAAGGGACAGGCCGTACAACACCATCGTGATTAGTGAAATGATTCCTGGAGATGGAGGGAGGGACAAGAATTGACAAGCACCATCTGAGAAGTTCTAGGAGGTTTAAAAGCAGCTCCTTCCTTGTCTGACTTAGTGCCTGAGAGGGAGAAATGTCTACCCCACCAATTCCTTAAGGAGACTCAAAAGAAAAAAAGAAGGGGTGTCGATGGAGATTCTCAGTCATCCAAGTCATGGTTGTCCCAAAGGTGCTTTTTTTCAAGAGGTAATTGGACTTTCTGGGGTTTTCTTCCCCTTTGAAGACATTTTGCTTCTCAGAGCTGAAGAAGCTTCTTAGATGATAAGTGAAATGTCTTCAAAAAGAAAAGAAAAAACAAGGAAGTCCAACTGCCTCCTGAAAAAGCACCATTCATGGTGATGATGACATTATCCATTCAGTTGTGACTGGCTCTTGGTGATTCCATGGGCTAGGTCTCTCCACCTCTAATGATCTTGCACAACTTCTTTGAGTCATCCTATGATCTGGCTGGTGTCAGCTTTGATGGTGTCCATCCACTATATTCTTTGATGGCCTGGTTTCCTGCTACCATTAACTCTTCCAAACATAATTGCTTTCTCCTGGGAATTCCCTTGCACGACTGTGCATGTCATGTCACATGTACAGAAATGACAGAGCTGCTTTCATAATTCACCTTGCCCTGACATGACTCCCCAGAGCTGGGTGATGCTATTCAGTGGTGGGACTAAATTTTTTTTACAACCGGTTCTGTGGGCTTGGCCAGGTGGGTGTGGCCAGGTGGGCATGGGCGTGTGATTGAGTGGGCATGGTTTTTTTTAGCAGCATCCCTCCCAGCCCCCACTCAGTTTTTTGGGCCTTCCTAGCCTCAGGGAAGCCTCTGGGGAGGCATTTTTGCTCCCAGAAGGTTCACCTGGGGCTCAGAATAATAATAATAAAAAAAGAGCATAGGAGGGGCACACAGCACCCCTCCACGCTCCATTTTAGGGCCTTCCTGGCCTCAGGGGAGCCTCTGGGGGGCATTTTTGCTCCCAGGAAGCTTCCCTGGGGCCCAGGGCTGTGCCCCCTCCCTCCATTTTTTGCCTTCCTAGCCCTCAGCGAAATCTTCTAGGTGAAGCAGTAAGAAGCAAGAGGAATCCCAGCACAGCTGTTCGTAGGAGGTAAAAAAAAGAAATACTTTAAGGAGTGCCTGGGTGGGCGAGCATCAGGTGGACAGGGTGAGCGAGCATTGGACATCGGATGGGCAGGGCAAGTGAGCGAGTGGTAACTGGGGGGCTGGGTTGGGGGTGTGGCCAGCCAAAAGTTAATACCGGTTCAGTGACCCACTCCAAATCCTTGCTACTGGTTTGCTCGAACTGGTACGAACTGGCTGAATACCACCACTGATGCTATTGAAGATAGTATTCAAGGAAAGAACCAAGTCCAGTTGCCTCTTGAAAAAGCACCTTTGGGATTTAGGGTGTTCTACTTTTCTCCATCTTTCTCAGCAACCCCAACTTCAGGATGTGAGACTTCTGTCACGTCTTGGGGTTGAAAACCCATCTGCATTTGCCTTATATTTCTCACTGAAGCCAGTGGTCACAGGACCAATGCAACCAGTTCTTCCAGCTGCAAGGAAACGCTATCTGAGAGCCTTAATAAGGTTTTGTAACAGAATAACAGAGTTGGAAGGGACCTTGGAGGTCTTCTAGTCCAACTCCCTGCTTAACCAGGAAACCCTATATCATTTCAGGCTGCTTGTCCAATTTCTTCTTAAAAACCTTCAGTGATAAACCACCCATAACTTCTGAAGAAAAGTTGCTCCACAGATTCATAGTTCCCACTATCAGGACATTTCTCCTTACTTCTAAGTTGGATTTCTCCTTGATTAGTTTGCTTCCATTGCTTCTTGTTCTGTCTTGGAGAATAGGATTTGATACCATTGCAGACACAATATATCTGCTGTGTTTAAGTCTGGACAGCCTCAAAGTTAGGGTTAAGGTATAATCTTGATACAATTTTTCTAAAATTGAAATGTGTGTATTTGGAGTACTCAGTGTTGGAAGAGGGCCATGTTAACTTACAGAAGAATTTCTCAACATGCTGTCTGGGGAATTCTGGGAGTTGAAATCTATACATGTCAAAGTTGCCAAGGTTTGGAAACGATGGTCTGATCATTTCAGGCAATTTCAGAAGATCTCAACAATCAAAATGAGCTTTTGACCCATTGCAATTGCTAATCCAAAAGGCACCTGGAATCTGTTTCATATGTATTCTGCATTTACATAAATTTTCCCTCCCCCTTCTAATCCTTCACCCTCAATTTAAATCCTACACCAGTTGACCTATAGATACAGTATTTGGTGTAAATATATGGATATTTCTGCTTTTCAAAATATTTGTTAGGTGGAAAGTTGTTACAACAGCCTAATTTTGAGATTTTTATCTTCCCTTTATGTTTATGTTTATTATAAACATAAACATTATTATTATGTTAAGTAACTAAAACAAACACACATAATACTCCTTCCTCCTACTGTTTTCCCCACAACAACAACCCTGTGAGGTGAGTTGGGTTGGGGGGGGGGGACTGCCCCAAAGTCATCTAGGTGGCCTTCATGCCCAAGGCAGGACTAGAACTCACTGTCTCCTGGTTTCAAGGCCAGCAACCTTAACCACTACATCAAACCAATTGTAACAGTTATAAGGTGTTAAAAATCTATTGGGTCTGAAACCACCTCAGACATGCTGTCTGGAGAATACTGGGAGCTGAGGTCCACCCAAGTGAAAAGTTGTCAACAGTGAGAATCACTGTTCTAGTGTAAAAACTCAAAGAAGGAAGGTGGACACCACTCCTAGATTGTTTGTAGGAAGTCATAATAAATGGCATGGAGCCATCTTTACCTGTAAAAAGATTGATGAAGAGAGGCCACTTGGAATGCTTTAAGTTGGACTTGGTAAAGAGCACAGAAGCAACTGCTATTAACCCAGAGACTGTGCTGACTGACATTAAACTTCTGGTCAACCGAAGGATTTCTGGGGATAAAAAAAGGGCAAATGTAGAAAAACGTTAAGTAGGAATATCATGTCTTAGTGTGGTTCCATACACTGAGGGACACTGAGTTTTAAACCCATCTGAATGAATGTTAGATAAAACTAATCCTAAAGAACCATAAAGTCAGTTTTTTTCCCACCCCACCCCACTCCATTTGCCTTTGTTCTCTATTATTTCAATCTCTTCATCTTTCCCGAACAGGTTAAACGGGAAAAAAAGTTTTCCCTTTTGATTATCTTATTTATTCATTCATGAACAAAAAATTCAACCATGTAGCTCAATAAATACAGAGACTGAAATATTGTTCCCAGCCACACTGTGACAGTTACAAACTATATAGGGAACACTTTTTTTCCTTAACACAATGCTTGCTGCAAAGTTCAAGTCAAAGTCTTGTGTGATGGAGAAGAGGACATTCGCTCTTGGCCACTTCACTCCAAAACAAGTAGAAGAAAGTTCCATCACATCTCAACTCACCTAAACATATTATGCCCTGTATTCCCTTGTCCTTTGGAAGAAAATACAAAGATGAAATCTCACCTGACTGAATTAGGAAAACATACATGCCCCTAGAGCAGGGGTCACCAACCTGTGAGACACAGCCTATTGGCCACTGGCCCGTGAGAGTAGCTGGCCAGTGTGTGCATCTGTGTGCATATGCATTGCCACAAGCATTGTGGGTGCTCGTTGCCCCATTCGTGCAAAGCACTGCTGTTCACGTGCACATGCGGGCATTCATGTTACCTGACCCTCCCACAAAACCATCCCTTCTTTCCCCCCTCCCTCCACTCCAGGCTGCCAACCCAGAAAGGATTCCTGCCATCAATCTCTAAACTGAATTTCCCAGGGAGAAAGCAAGGAGAAAGAAGATAGGAGTAATCCTTACGTGTGTTCGCAACAAGTCTCTGGCAGGTGTGATTCTTGCAAATGTTCCAGAGACCCACATTGATGGGAGTTTTAGAATGGGCGATTGTAAGCCAGAATGGAGAGAATAACGTGGTGAACAAAAGGAACAAACCCATGCAGGAAAAGATCCTGGTGAAAAACTGATTCTGGAAAAATAATATTGCGCTTTTGTTGTTCGGAGTGCCTTTGGGGAATGAAGGGGTGGGGAGGAAACACTTGTTTATTTCATTGTGACATTTGTATCCTTCCTTTTTATTTTTCTTCTTTGAGTTGGCTCACATCTATAAGAACACAAATGGCTCACTTCTATAAGAACATCCAAAGGTTGAATTAGAACAAGCCAACAATGTCCTTTTCTTCTTTCCCCCACATTTCCACCAAATTGCTCCAGTTTCCTAACATCAGGATTGGCCTGTCTGAGTAGCAACAGGCCAAAGTATGAGACAGAGGTGGTATTCAACCAGTTCTGACATGTTCTAGGGAACTGGTAGCAGACATTTTGAGTTGTTCAGACAACCAGACTGCCCCCGTCCCCATCTATTCTCTGCCTGCTGAGTCCCAGCTCACCCGCTGGGTCTCCTTTTGTTGTCCTGCATGGGAGAATGGAGCTGGAAAGCAGGTTAGTGGGGTGGGAAGGGAATAGGATTTTGCAGTATTCCCCTTCCCCTGCCATGCCCACCAAGCCACATCCACCAAGTCATGCCCACAGAACTGGTAGAAAAGAAAATTGAATACCACCACTGGTGTGAGAGATTCCCACGGTATCCTCCCAATACGAAGCTGTCCCAAGATCGGGGAATGAGATTGGAACCCTGGTGGCATCTCAAAATTCTTTACCAAAGTTATGGGAGAGATGGAATCTCCATGTTTTCCCAGGGGAAGGAGAGATTTCTTTCCTCTTGGGAGCATGGGAAGCCTTCAGAGACTGCAAGACCAACGCTGAAAATGGATACATGTTTTAACACAGATGCCAGTTCTGCATTTCAGCCAAAAAAGCTAATACAATCTTTGGTTGGATAAACAGAGGCATAGAATCAAAATCATGTGAAGTGATTTTTCTTGGGAGCGTAGGAAGGATGAGATGGCAAGAAGCCAGAGCAAGGTGTGCTTTATGAAGGATAAGCATTCACCCTCAACTTGGAGACACCTTGTAAGTCAATGTGGGCAAAAAAAACCATATCCCACCAGTAAAAACAGGGTCTATGTCAATTCACCATGGTCAACTCACTATGGCCAACCTGCTAGGGGATAAACTCAGGGACAAGAGTTTCACTAATATCAAAAAAATAGTGGTATAGTAGCATTAAAGCACATATTGATGTAAATCAAGAAAAAGACTATAAGAGTACGGATTTTAAAAAAAGGAAAACATTACCAAAAATTTTCTATCAAATGATAAATGAAATAGGATGAAAAGATATATGGAGAGAAAGAAATCCAGAAAAAAAAATCCAATATACTTATTATTCATTACCACATAAATCATGGTCAAGACTGGATATGTATGGACAAATCTGGAAATTGAACATAATATAAAAGAAATAGAAATTGAAACAAATATATGGGTAGATCATAATCCCATAAAAATAATTAATACTTATATCTATATTCATATATATATCTATATTTATTTATATATTAAGCTGAAATTGTATAATGAAAGAAATGTGTATATAGAAAGATGATAAGGAAATGTAAAAGATGTCTTGATGTTGATATAATGATGTATAAAGTTTTATTTTATGTTTTTAAATTTTGCAAACTAAATAAAATCGAATGAAAAGAAAAAAAAAAGAACCATAAAAGCAAGGGTCTTCAAACTTGGCAACTTTAAGACTTGTGGACTTCAACTCCCAGAATTCCTGAGCTAACATGACCTGAGGAGGAATTATAGGAGTTGAAGTCCACAAATCTTAAAGCTGTCAAGTTTGGAGACGCCTGCACTAAAGAAAGAGGCAAAAAAGAAAAAAGAGTCAGAATGAAATGTGAATGGCAAAAATAAAAACATTTTTTACTTTATTTTAAATCATTAAATAGAATTGTTAAATTGTCCTGCAGCGAGTTGTCCCAATGGCAAGTTGGCCATGGCAATGAGTTGCCTGTAGCAAGTTGTCCCATTCAGGTGAAAAACATCCCTACCTTTCTCCCCTTTGAAATATTGAAATGTATGCTTTCATGGCCACCTTTCTAGTCAATGAAACTCTGGTCAATGAATGGAACAAAGCCCTCATTTTTCACTATCCCCTCACTTAGGAAACCAATTTTTAAATCAAATTTGCATTGTTTCTATGTCACTGTTGGAGGTCATTGTAAGGCTTCAGAACCATATGGAATCTAAGATAAAGAGATGCATCTCTAGCTTGGAGTCAGTTAAGGTCCTTCATCTATTTTGCTTTGGACCAAATTGAATACATGTTTTTAAAAAAACTTTATCACTTACTTCTTGTGTGGACATGCATCACTGACTGCTGGAAAACAAAAAGCTTGATTAGAAGACAGAGCTGGAGAACATATAATTAGATTTCAATTGCATTGAAAAAAACATCCTTCAATATATTCAAATGTTTTAAATCGTAAGAAATCAGAATGAGAATAATAAGTCAGTACTGATTATTAGATTTAATTAGAATTAAAAGCAAGGATTGTTGATTTTTTTTTTAAAAAACAGCCAGTTTAGTTCAGTGATTCAGGCACCAAACTAAACACTGGGATACTGTGAGTTCGAATCCTGCCTTAGCTAATAAAGCCAGCTGGGTGATCTTGGGCCAGTTACTCTCTCTCAGCCCAAACCAGATAACAGATAATCAGAGTTGGAAGGGACCTTATAGGTCATCTAGTCCAACCCCCCACCCAAGCAGGAGACCCTACACTATTTCTCACAAATGACAGTCCAATCTCTTCTTGAAAGCCTCCAGTGATGAAGCTCCCACAACTTCCGAGGGCAACTTCTGTTCCATGGGTTGACTGTTCTCACTGTCAGAAAGTTTCTCCTAATTTCCAGGTTGAATCTCTCCTTGTTCAGTTTCCATTCATCATTCCTTATCTGGCCTCCAGCAGGCAGGGTGGTTATTGTGGGGAAAATAGGAGGAGGCAAGTATGTTGGATATGTTTTCTGCCTTGCGTTATTTGTAAAAACAATAAATGCATGATATAAATACATAAAACAAATCAATATAATATAAAGAGCATCTGGAAATCAGTACAACGAATCATAATCCATTCTAAAAATGAAGATCTTCAGCAAAATGTATGAAAAAATTTGGGGAAAAGTCAAGCCTCCCTTGAAAAAGCAAAGTACAGAAACAGCCTAGAACTGTGATGGAGAACCTATGGCATGCATATCAGAAGTGGCATGCAGAGCCATCTCTCTAGGCATGCAAGCCATTGCCCATTGTTCTGCTGGGTTCCAGTGTGCACTAGCCAGCTGGTTTTCGTATGTGCAGGAGCACTGGAAGCCAAAAGAGCAGCTCCCAGTGCACACATGCATGCCAGCCACCTGGTCTTCTGGTTTCTAACATGCATGTGTGCGCAAAGAACAACTGGCCAGCACACATGCACATGCAAAGACCAGCTGGCCAGCATGTATGCACATTAGAAACTGGCCGGCCACCTGGTCTTTTGGTTTATAATGTGCATGCACACAAAGACCAGCTGGCTGGCTGGTTTCTAACGCTCATGCATGCAGCAGCCAGCTGGTCTTCATGCACACATGCATGTTAGAAGCCAAAAGACCATGTAGCCAGTGCACATGCATATGCTGGGAGCTGCTCTTCCATTTTTCAGTGCACACATATGCATGTGTGTTTTGGCACTCAGTTTCTTTTTGGGGGGAGGGCATGCACTCCCATTTCAGCACTCAGTGCCAAAAAAGTTAACTACCACTGGCCTAGAGTAATAAAGTTTATTATGTAGATAAGTCTATCAGCAAACCATTCCACATTTAGATGCCATCTTATTCTAAGTCAGAATCAAATTAATTAGGTAGTCATACCATTATTAAGACAATAGCAGAATCACAAACACAGTTCTGTTTAGAGAAGGGTATGAAGAACACCTTTCTTCTGTATTATGTGGTTCTTTCCTACAAAACAAAAAGAAAATAAGCAAAAAAGGTCATATATGAATATCCTGGAGATTTTCTATGGAGAGGACTTGGTGGTCCATCTGTAGAGAATAGAATCCAAAAGATTCAGAGAGAGAGAGAGCTACCCCTGGCCATCGGCTTCTTTGAGAAAAGAAAAACATGGGTTAGGATTGACCATCAAAAAGATGCCTACATATTCCAAGAGGCAGGACTTATTCTGGGGAAGGAGTTGCTCCTGGGTCACTCCTTCCTTGGTCTTTCTTCCTGCAGGAAAAAAGATTCTCTGACAGTTGGAGGCGGCGGCTCCATGGAGTCAAGGAACAATTGTGATGTTTTGGTTTAGACTGTGACATGAAAGCAAGGGCAGCCAATAGATAGGGAGAAGGAGCCAAGCAAGGGCTGTCCCTCTTTTTGAGTTTCGAGCTCAGTTGCTGGGCGGTGGGGTGGAGGGATTGTGTTGCTTCTCCAAACTAGCTTGATCTGAGATGCCTCCAAAGGGACAGACATTTGAAAGACCTGGCACTTCTGTTAATATTTGCCCTGGCATCTGGTCTGACATTGTAAGTCCAACCAAGAAAATGGCAAACTGGATCAGTAACAGAGGTTGAATACCTAACAGCCCTCAGACCCAGGCTACCTTGGATCTCATGTCGCAAAGGGAGTGGGTGGATTAGACCTAACTTCAAAAACACTTTGAGAAAGTATACTAGCTCTACCTTTATTGAGAGGTTGCTTCCAGAGAATGTAGGGCCAAGATGTGTTTTCCACCCTCTTCCTTCCTTTGAGCTCAACTTCATTTAGCAGAACATTGCCTTCTAAAGCCTTGGACAAGCCGTGGTGGCGCAGTAGTTAAGAGTGCAGTACTGCATGCTACTTGTGCTGATTGTTGGCTGCCTGCAATTTGGCAGTTCGAATCACACCAGGCTCCAGGTTGACTCAGCCTTCCATCCTTCCGAAGTTGGTAAAATGAGAACCCAGATTGTTGGCGGCCAGAGACTGACTCTGTAAAACCGCTTAGAGAGGGCTGTAAAATCACTGTAAATTCATATATAAGTCTCAGTGCTATTGCTATTGCTACTCTGTGGCTCTTCCTCCCACCTCCCAAGGTTATTCTCACAGTTCATTACATATTTACATGAAAGTCACCCCTTCCCTCCATCTTTATTCTGGGTTAGTAACAAATATATTTAACCAACAACTAGGTGCCCTATTTTTCTCACCTGCATTCCTACATTCTTTCCTATTATAGAGGGGGTAGTGGTTGTCAAATTGGCTGAAGAATCTATCTGTAATGTCCAGTAAGATCGCTTTGATGATGATGCCTGAAAAGCTATATTCTTTCTACAGGTCCACTCCAAGATCTGGTGGTCACCTTACTACCAAAACATTTACTGCCTGTTGTGCTGCCTCAACTTCATGCTTCTTATGATTATCATAGCCACTCCCATATGGCTTCAGCAATATTTCAAGGAAGAATATACGGCTGTTGGGATATGGAGTTTTTGTGACCACTCAGCCTGTAAAGACCTTACTCTTTCTGAGGAAGGTAAGTGAACCAGCAGTGTTCTTCCTGTCTGCTGGAATACTTTCCTGTCTAGAGTTGCATTAAATATACACAGCCCTTAACGTAATGAGCCTCAGTGGTGTAGTGGTTAGAATGCAGTACTACAGGCTACTTCTGCTGACTGTCAGCTGTCTGCAATTTGGCAGATCGAATCCCACCAGGCTCAAGGTTGACTCAGCCTTCCATCCTTCCTAGGTGGGTAAAATGAAGATGCAGATTGTTGGGGGGCAATAGGCTGACTCTGTAAACCGCTTAGAGAGGGCTGTAAAGCATTGTGAAGTGGTATATAAGTCTAAGTGCTATTGCTTTTGCTACAACAGATCATTTCATGACTGTTCCAAGGTACAATGCCACTGAAAAAAGTTAGCTATGACCCTTTTTCATGCTTATGATCATTTCAGCATCACACGATTTATATTCGGATGCTTGATAACTGACTCATATTTATGACAGTTACAGTGTTCTGGTTATCATGTGATTCACCTTGTGCAGCCTTCAACGGGGAAACCAGATTCACTTTACAACTATGGCCAATGGTTGCCATGGGCAACTCAGTGCAGGACAACTCACTGTGGGGCAAGAGTTACACTAATATTAAAGAAATAGTGGAGTGGAATCATTAAAGTAAGAATGCGAAAGAAGGGAAAGAAATTTTGCCAAAATTAAAATTAATTTTTATTTATTTTAAATCATTAAATAAAATTGTTAAATTTCCTCACAGGGAGTTGTCCCATGATGAGTTGGCCGTGATGAGTTGTCCTTCAGTGAGTTGGCCGTGGTGACTTGGCTGGGACACGTTGGCCACAGTGAGTTGGCTATTGCAAATTGTCCCATTCTGTGATGCAACAGTTCTGAGTGCAAGGAAATCACCTTTTTCAGTGCTGTTGTAACTTTGAACAATCCATTAAATGAATAGTTGTAAGTCAAGGGCTACCTTACTGTTATTTTGTTTGACCAAAACTGTCTTCCCAGGGAAATGTACAAAGTATTGAGCCTTCTGTATTTATTACCAATAAACAATTTTATTTAATGATTTAAAATAAATAAAAATTAATTTTAATTTTGGCAAAATTTCTTTCCCTTCTTTCGCATTCTTACTTTAATGGTTGATGAGGATTCTCAGCCATCCAGGTCACGGCTGTCAAAAAGGTATTTTTTTCAAGAGTTTCTGGACTTTCTGGTTTTTCTTTGAAGACATTTCACTTCTCAATCCAAGAAGCTTCTTCAACTCTGACTGGAAGGTGGGGAATGGAAATATTTATATTCCTTGCAGACAGCTGGTCATTTGCATTCTTTTGGAGAGTCATTGAGGCCACTTGGAGATTTATCTGTGTCCTCAAGATCACCTGAGTAGTGCAAATGGGTATGAAAGGGTTATATTATGGAGCTGTGCATTCTGCAAGATGTTTTCTGCCCTGTGTCTCTTCACTATTGAACACAGTCACATGTTGTTGGGGAAGCAGGCATCACAGACTCATAAATCCTTCCATTCCTCACCATCCAATCAGAGCTGAAGAAGCTTCTTGGATGAGAAGAAAAACAAGAAAGTCCATTTGCCCTTTGAAAAAAAGCACTTTTGGGATTATACTAGGTTGCTTGTATATAATACTCTGGCATCCTATTGCCCAGGAATCTCCAAACCTGGCAAATTTAAAACTTATGGACTTAAAGTTCTTGCTGAGGAATTCTGGGAGTTAAAGTCCACAAGTCTTAAAATAGTCAAATTTGAAGTCCCTGCTATAGTCTAACATATGCCAGACAGGCAAGATAGCAGAGGTCAATGAGAATTTTTAGAATTGTAAGGGACCTTGTTGGTCTTTCTCCCTAATCTGCTATGGTTCACATGAAATTACTCTTCTTCTTCTTCCTCTTGAAAAAACAAATTCCTCTAGCCCATCTGGATACTATTCGATTGTTTTCAATTTTGTCCTTCATCTTCACCTTACTTGCCTTTATCTCATCGCGAAACTTTATATCTCGCCTCATGGACACAAACATCATTGAAGACTTGATCTCTTCAGTATCGAACTTCTGTGCAGGTAAGCCAGGTTGCTATTTCCTGAGGTGATCATTGGAGGAAGATCTTAGAAATCACAAACCCTGAGGCTCCCAAAGTATTTATTTATAAATCAAATTTATATCGCTGCCAATCTCACCAAAAGCATCTCTGGGCAGTGCATAGCAATCGAATAATAAAAACAACAAATGTGATAAAAATCTGAGGAGAGCAGAGCAGAGCAGAGCAGAGCAGAGCAGAACAGAACAGAACAGAACAGAACAGAATAGAATAGAACTGGAAGGGACCTTGGAGGTCTTCTAGTCCAGCCCCCTGCTCAAGCAAGAGAACCTATATCACCTCAGACAAGTGTCTGTCCAGTCTCTTCTTAAAAACCTCCAGTGATGGAGTGCCCATGATTTCTGCAAGCTGTTCCACTGGTTAATTGTCCTCACTGTTAGGAAGTTTCTCCTTAATTCTAGGTTGTTTCTTTCTTTGATTAGTTTCCAACCATTATTTCTTGTCCTGCATTCTGGTGCTTTGTAGAATAATTTGACACGCTCTTCTTTGTGGCAGCCTCTCAAATACTGAAATCCTGCTATCATGTCACCCCTAATTCTTCTTTTCTTAAGACTAGCCAGACTTAAAACCTGCAGCCGTTCTACACACAGTTTAGTCTTCAGGCCTTTGCTCATTTTAGTGGAGCCCTAGTAGACAATCATTTAAATATGAGCTAGCAGTGTGCAGCGGCAGCCCAAAAAGCCAACATAGTCCTAGGTTGCATAAACAGAGGGATAGAATCAAGATCATGTGGAGTATTAATACCACTTTATAACATCTTGGTAAGGCCACACTTGGAATATTGCATTGTATTGTGGTTGCCACAATATAAAAAAAGATGTGGAGACTCTAGAAAGAGTGCAGAGAAGAGCAACCAGGATGATTAGGGGACTGGAGGCTAAAACATATGGAGAAGGGTTGTAGGAGTCTAATGGGCTTGGCTAGTCTAATGAAAAGAAGGACTAGGAGAGACAGGATAGAAGTGTTCCAATATTTGAGGGGTTGCTACAAGGAAGAGGAGGTGCACTTCAAAGCATCTGAAGGCAGGACAAGAGGCAGTGGGTGGAAACTAATCAAGGAGAGAAGCAACTTAGACATGAGGAGAAATTTCCTGACAATTAGAACAATTAATCAGTGGAACAACTTGCCACCAGAAGTTGTGAATGCTCCAACACTGGAAGTTTTTAAGAAGAGATTGCACAACCATTTGTCTGAAATGGGAAAGTGCTTGCTGCCTGAGCAGGGGGTTGGTCTAGAAGACCTCCAAGGTCCCTTCCAACTCTGTTATTCTATTTTGTTCTATTCTAAGATGTGAAAACAGAAGATATATATTTAAAAAATCCATATTAATTCATATCATTATCAGGGAGGTACAAATGGCTGGCTGGGAAATTCTAAGGGTTGACCTTCCTCCATTTGGAAGTTGCTGAAGTTGAGAAACTCTGTGTTAACTCAATCTGGACAAGCCAGGTTCCTACAAAGTTTTATTTTGTGATATTATGGAAAACCTTTTTTAAAATAAGGTATATGGAGCCTGAAACAGAGGTGGTATTCAGCAGGTTCTGACCAGTACTGGAGAACTGGCAGTGGAAATTTTGAGTAGTTCAGAGAACTAGCAAATCCCACCTCTGACTGAAGATTTTGCACTATCCTTCCCCTGCTACGCCTACCAAGCCACACCCACAGAACCAATAGTAAAAAAAAATGAATCCCACCACTGGCCTTAACACCCTCCTTCCCTCCCTTCCTCCCTCTAGGAATCTTCCTGATGAGTTTGCTACTGATTGTCTACTTCCGGCTCATAACTGTACTTGATGAAAATGGGAGCCGTACCACACCTTGGTGGGGTTTCATTGGGAGTTGCCTCATTTGTGTACACTGTTTTGTCTTAGGTGAGTGCATCATATGGGAACCATGAGTAGTTTTATATCCAACTTTATTTTACTCTTTGTACTGTTTCCATCTTCCTTTAACACATAAGCAGAACCCACATTGGTCTGAGAAATTGGCATCTCTGCTGGATAATGAGTTTAGCTGAACTAATTATTAGTTGAAACTAAATCAGTGAAGTCAAATCAGAAAATGGAGGAAAAACTTTACATAAACTTCCTCAAACTCCTAAATAAGTTACCCAGACTTAATCCACATATCAAAGGATAAGGTCTGTAAACACAGATAGAGTTCATTAAATTAGGCCTCCCAGCAGAATTCCATGTTCAGAAAAATAAACATCATAGACATACTTATACACACACACACACACCCTACACACACATGGCCCTCAAGTGTCACCCTAGAACAGGGCTGTCAAACTCAAGGCCCAGGGGGCAGATCCAACCTGTGGGGTGCTTAGATCTCATCTGGCCTGTGGGACCACCTGGGAAACATAGAGGGACCAGCCCATGGTGCCTCTGCCAGTGAAAACGGAGCTTGGGAAGGCTGCAGATGGCCTTCCTAAGTACCATTTTCACTGGCAGAGAGTTGCAGGAGGCCATTGCAGCCAAAAATGGAGCTTGGGAGCCCATTTTTGCTGGCAAAGCACTTGGGCCATCACAGGCGCCCCTGACATGAGTGATGTTGAGCTGGCCACCTCCACCCTGGCCTCCCGACATCAAACACAACCCTGAGGTGGCCCTCAATGAAACTGAGTTTGGCACCCCTGCCCTAGAATCAGCACATAGACAGGACAAAAGCTCCCCTATTTTACTGTGTCCCTTCACCCCGTTTCTTTGCAGCTGCCCCTGAAGGCAAACTGTTTGCATTCAGGCTATAATATTTTCTCTTTCCTCACAGTTGTCTGGATCTCATTTTATTTATTCTGACCAAGTTTTCTTCTCATTCGTCCTCTATAGGCACTCTCAACTTCCTGAGATATAAAAGCCTGGCATTGAAGCGGTTGAGCAGGAACTCCTCCAGAGGAATATTGAGAACGGACAGGGTAAAAGGAAGGACAAGCACCCAGCTAACAATACTTCAGAGTTGAGCAATTCCATAAATGCAAGCCCTTTCTCATTTCCCCCTCAAAGTTCTTTGCTGCCTTTGTTTCTTCGATCCATTATGAAAAATAAACATTTTGTTCTTGACAAAACTTCAGATCCTTGGCAATTGGGATTTGAAGGTACAAGTGAGTGTTTTGTTTACAGGAGATAGAAAACTCTGAATAGTTTTAAGCACTTAAAAAAAAAAAAATAAGCCACCATGGCAGGGTGGACCTGTACAGTATTCTGAAGTCTTGAACTATTGTGTGCAAACCACAGTAAGCTTTGCCAAGACCAAAGAAGCCACATTTGAATTTCATGCAGAAGTTCCTTTCCGTTTAAGTCCATGTTTTTGCATCTTCAAATGTTGGTGTCTGTAAATGTTGGTGTTTACTAATCTTCACATTTCTTTTTTCTTTTTCTTTTAAAAAACAAGAACAAACCACAAAATGCATGCTAAGCCCTACAGATGCTTAACTTCACATTATTTAATCCTTTCCTTTCGATAAAAAGCAAGAAAAATAAGAGCAAGGCTTGTGATGAATAACGGCACCATGGACTGCAAGAACCACTCCACCCTAGGTGAAATAAAGTCTGATCTCTACCTTGAGATAGCAAGAGCAATAGCACTTAGACATATATACCACTTTACAGTGCTTTACAGCGCTCTCAAATGGTTTACAGAATTAGCCTATGGTCCCTAACAGTCTGGGTCCTCGTTTTACTGACCTTCGAAAGGATGGAAGGCTGAGTGAGCCTGGTGAGATTCGAACTGCCAAATTGCAGTCAGCTGGCAGTGAGCAGAAATAACCTCCAGTACCGCATTCTAACCACTGTATCAGTGTGGCTTGAGATAATATTTGCAAGGAGAAACCCACATGTGTTGGGCCTGTGGTGAAACCAAATGAATGATGGACAGGAAAATCAAGTATACTTGGCTAGTTTGAGGAAGCAGAAGAAGGTGAATGGAATCAGATAAAGTGGATGGGTAGAATTTTGGAGATTATTGAAATGTCCTTAGAAGAGTACATGGTTGTGTTGAAGACAGGACAAGACAGGGGGCTTTTACAGTACCTGTGAAATTACCAGGTGTCAAATTTGACTTGATGGCTATTAACTAGCCAAATAAAAGAGTCTGGTTTAAGGTGCAGTTTTAGTTGGCTGATAGGTGCATCCTAATGAAGTTATGGAGACATATCATTGGATGAATATTTGTGAAAAAAGCAAATGAGTGGATTGAAATAAGGAATGTCCTTCTTTCTATGCAGTTCTATGGACACTAAAATGGCTGATGTTGGAAATTGGGATTTACAGTTGTGTTCCTATAACACAACTTAGAAACTGGATCAGCAACTAAGTTAAGCACATACATGGGTTGGGCTCATACAACTCTCGTAGACAAATCTGGGTGGTGGGTTGGGGAGAAACCAGGATCAATATTAGTAGCTGTGAGAGGAGTCTTGGAGTTTTAGTGGACAACTAATTAAATATGAACCAACAGTGTGCAGCTGCAGCCAAAAAACCCAATGCAATCCAAATCTCTATTCTCTCCCCACCCCACTAACCTGCTTTCCAGCTCTGTTCTCTTGTGCAGGGCAACAAAAAAAGACCCAGCCAACCAGCTGGGACTCAATGGGAGGCAGAGAATAGATGTGGGCAGCGCCAGTCAGAGGTGGGATTTGCCAGTTCCCTGAACTACTCAAAATTTCTGCTACTGGTTCTCCAGAACTGGTCAGAACCTGCTGATCAGACAACCTCTGATTTGTCCTTCAGTCTCTTTCCTTCCTGGCTTCTTAGATGACTATTAAAACAGACTTCTCCAAGGGGGCTTTTTTAGTGACAATACTACTATTGCTACACTCTCCTAACACTGAGGACAATTGAAAACCATACATACTCCTAACAGAGAGGACAATTAACCAATGAAACAGCTTGCCTTCAGAAGCTGTGGGTACTTCATCACTGAAGGTCTTTAAGAGACTGGTCGCTGGACAGCCACTTGTCTGGAATGGTCTTTAGGGTCTTGAGCATGGCTTTGGTCAAGAACAGAGGTGGTATTCAGCAGGTTCTGACCAGTTCTGGAGAACTGGTAGCAGACATTTTGAGTAGTTCGGAGAACCGGCAAATGCCACCTCTGACTGGCTCCTCCAACCCCATCTATTATCTGCCTCCAGAGTCCAAGCTGATCGGTTGGGTCTTCTTTGGTTGCCCTGCACAGGAGAACAGAGCTGGAAAGCAAGATAGTGGGGTGGGGAGGGAATGGGATTTTGTAGTAATTGTCCCCCAGGAGTGGGAAGGGAATGGAGATTTTACAGTATCCTTCTCCTGCCACACCCACCAAGCCACACCCACCAAGCCATGCCCACCAAGCCATGCCCATAGAACCAGTAGTAAAAATTTTTTGAATCCCACCACTGGTCTATAAGACTTCCATGGTCTTTTCCAGCTCTATTCTGATTGATCGATATTGGAAAGGGAGCCTTGCCCTTCTGAAATTTCTATTTCTCCCAAAAGACTATTTCTCCTCTTTCTGCAGAAATTTCGAGAAATTGTCTCCAATTTTCTGCCTACCCCCCCCTCCATGACTTTTGAGCTATGTTGTACATGAAAGTTGGCTTTCCTTGCTTGCATCAGGACCAGGGATTGCTAAGTCCAAGCAAGAAGAGATGATAGTAGTGGTGAAGCTGTATCTGTCTGTTTGTCTGTATAGAACCTGTGAGGTCATTGCCTCACAAAGGTAAGCATGGAAATCTCATAAGGTTGTAACCTCCTGGCTGATCAGAGCATTAAAAAAGAAGGTTGGGTGATAACAATTATTATTTGATGCTGACAGTCGGGTATTACACCAGAAGACATAATGGTATGTAAAATGGGCTTTCTAAGTCACAATAGCCTATGACTATCATTATTACTATTACTGTTCATTTAGCAATAGTATCAGAACTTTGATTTTGCTTCACAGCAAAATCTAAATGTTTACTGAGTCAGCCTATTGACCCCAATCATCTGGGTCCTCATTTTACTAACCTCGGAAGGATATAGAAGCCAAATTCAACCTTGAGCCAGTGAGAACTCCTGGCAGTGGGCAGAGTTAGCCTGCAATATTGTATTCTAACCATTGTGCCACCAGGGCTCTTTTGCAATAATCCAAATGAAAGGAGGCTAAGATACATATTGAGGAGGAAGAGGAAGAAGGAGGAGAACAAATTCCTGACAAGATTAGCTGGCTAAAGCACAAAAGTTTAATTCACAAATTCAACTGTTTCTTGCAGGTCCTACGAAATCTCTGAATGCTTAAATGCCATTGATGTAATGATTTATGTTTAACTTTCTTATTTCTGCAGATCCTCACTTCAAGAAGAATTATCTACCACCTGTTCTGCTTCCTCAACTTCATTATTGTCCTGATAGTCATTTTAACGCCCTTTTGGCTCTGGAATAATTTTAACAATGAGTTTATCTTTATGGGGCTGTGGCTCAAATGTGATAATTCTGGTTGTCATAAAATGTCTTTGCCAGATGGTAAGACACACAGCTACTTTTATCAAATTCAGTAATCTGTCTGATTGAGGGGGAATGTAGTCTGGATTCCCAGAAGGGAGAGATTACCATCCAGAGAGTGAAGAGCATAGAACATAGAATAACAGGGTTGGAAAGGTCCTTAGAAGTGTTCTGATCCAACTCCCTATTTAAGCAGGAGGCCCTATACCATTTCACACAAATGGCTGTCCAGTCTCTTCTTAAAAGCCTCTAGTGATGGCATATCTACAACTTTTGGAGACAAGCTGTTCCACTAAGGAATTGTTCTCACTATCAGGAAGTTTTTCCTTAGTTCTAGGTTGAGTCTCTCTTTAATGATCTTCCACCGTTAGTTTTTAACCTTGTACTCAGGTACTTTGGAGAAGGGGTTGACCGTCTCTTCTCTGGGAGAGCTCCTCAACTATTGGAAGACTGCTGCCATATCCCCCTTAATCCTTCTCTTCGTTTGACCAGACATACCTAGTTCCCTCAGTCATTCATAATATGGTTTACCTTTCATACTCCTTATCATCTTCATTGTTCTTCTCTCCAGTCTTTCTAAAGGTCTTCAAAGGTTGCAGGAGTCATATCACCCAAAGAGAGTTTAGTAGAGTTGTTTTTACTTTAGAGAAAAACATAGAGCCTATCTGCAATCTAAAATGCTGGATTTGGAGCTTATTTAGTTCACAGGTAGCCAATATTTAAAATGTACCAATTTTGTTGCTGAAACATGGTGGAAAACCTGTGAAAGCCTATGGGGAGGGGAGATAGTATATGTGCAATGGTGGGATTCAAATTTTTTTAATACCAGTTCTGTGGGTGTGGCTTGGTGGCATGGCAGGGAAAGGATAGTGTAAAATTCCCATTACCTCCCCACTCCTGGGGGAAGGTTACTGCAAAATCCATTCCCTCCCCACCCCACTAACCTGCTTTCCAGCTCCGTTCTCCTGTGCAGGGCAACAAAAGGAGACCCAGCCGATCAGCTGGGACTTGGGAGGCAGAGAAGAGATGAGGGCAGGGCCAATCAGAGGAGGTATTTGCCGGTTCTCCAAATTACTCAAAATTTCTACTACTGGTTCTCCGGAACTGATCAGAATCTGCTGAAAACCACCTCCATATATGTGGCATGTGATGTGCACTGTCATTGTGTCTATACTATTTTGGCTCAAGAAGCCTTGATGTTTTATCATGCAATATCTCTTCTTCTGCAGCCTCTCCAGTAATGCTACAAACTGCCCGATGGTTTTCACTATTGGCCTTCATCAGCTCTTTAATTTCCCTGATTTTATCACAGGACAACCTCACCCAATTTGTTCATTCAGCACTCTCTAAAAGTCTGATTTCTTCCATGGCTAATTTCTCTGCAGGTATTTGGGGGGTAGGGGAAACAAACATTTCAAATGATTATTTGTTCAGATCGAAGAAAGAGGTGGAGGGAAAGAGACAGGAAGGTAAGCAGGGAGATAAAATCTTACTTTTGTAGATGTTTCAATTAGCTGATTGGTTTGATCCTTAAAAGGAGCATTAGAGAAATTCCCCTTTCAGTAGCTTAAAAACTATTGCATTGGAGGACATTGTTGATGCTGGGGAGCAAACAGGCTAGCAGGGAGGAGGGATTAAGTGTGGACCTAGCCTGGAATCACTGTGCAACTGTAAAAAGCCTATTTTATTCATTTATTTTATTTATTTAGTTTGTCAAGCATGTATGAGAAAACAAGTATAAGTATGAACAAAACATACAAACATATAAGTGTAAACAGGTATAAATATATGCATAATAAATGAGTATGAATAAATGGGAACAATGGGACAGGGACGGTAGGCACAGTGGTGCGCTTATGCACGCCCCCTTACAGACCTCTTAGGAATAGAGCGAGGTCCACGGTAGACAGTTTAAGGTTAAAGTTTTGGGGGGGTTGGGTGAGTTCCAGGCATTGACCATTCTGTTGCTGAAATCATATTTTCTGCAATCGAGTTTGGAGCGGTTTGCACTGAGTTTGTATCTAGGACCTAGGCCTAGGACCACTCTCTCTCCACGTTCCTTGGAGCCTTATCTAATTGTTCCCAGCAATAGGCTACCAGACTGGGGAGATTCCTGCATTATAGACAGAACATAATAAAGTAGTTAGCTCAAACTCTGCACACGTGGATCTGGTTGTTCAGGCCTCCTAGTTGGTGGCGGAAGTAAGAAAGATGGAATTAAAGGGAAACCAAATATATTGATGAGTTGAGGGTGAGATATTCATGGAGGGACAAAGCTCACAAGCACAACAGTTAGGCTTGAACCACAGGCCAAACTTATCCTCCCCCCCTCCAAAGGTTTGGATCTTTTATTATTCAGCATTTAACTTGGGTAACCCAGCCACTGTATTTGTATGGTGGGTGAATCAGGTCATCACATTAAAGGAATCATGTGATTTCTTTGTTCGGGGACTTCCTGTTAGATGAAGATCTCAGTTAGCTCTTGTTAACTCATGTTTAGGTTTTATAGATTGTATGATCCCAGCCAAGCAGAAGTAAGAGCTAAAATGGTGGGGTAGGAACATTTGCAGACCAAGGCTCTCTTTTCTTGTTTTAGGGATTTTTCTGCTACTTGCTCTGATGATTACCTGCTTTGGGATTACCAGTGAGATCAATACAGAGGAGAAATATCTAACACCATCCTTTGGTTTTTATGTAGGTTGTGTCGCCTGTCTTCTGGCCTTCTTGTTAGGTATTTATTTATTAATAACATTATTTCTAGATTGCTCTGCTTCCAATTATTAAAGGTAGGATCTAATAATATCTCTATGATCAAAGTAAAATTGGACCATAACAGATCAAAAGAAAAAGGACATCACAATAAAAAACCCAACCAAAGCTTTGTGGAATAAGATGGTCTTGACTAATCTGCCAAAAGCAAGTCGGGTGCAAGATCCCTGCATCTCATATGCCCTAAAGGGATACCTCCCAGACCTTCACACCTTTCCCCTTGCATGGAAAGGAGGCCTTCAACTGCTCTTCTCGAGAAGAACTCAATAGGACTGGCTGCTTCTGGTCAAAAAAGATTGACCTGTAAGGCATATGATTTTACTCTGGAACAGGGATCTCCAAAGCTGGCAACTTTAAGGCTTCTGGACTTCAACTCCTATGCTGACTAGGGAATTCTTGGATGAAGTCCACAAATCTTAAGGTTGTCTCATTTGGAGACTCCTGCTCTAGAGCATATGGCAAGGCTACATTGTGGATTAGGCAGATAGAACCGAGGTGGGAAAATGGAGAAATTTCATTTCCAACCAATACAAATCCATAGATAGATTAAGATAGAAGGTGCATACCAGGGGTGTCAAGCAGCAGGGAAATCAGGAGAGTCAGGCAGTTTCAAATGAGTATGAAGATTATTACAAGCTTTAGATCTCTACAAGAATCTGAACTACTAATGGTCAAGGGAGTTAAGAAACAAAGGAATTCAAGGTGGGCTGGACTTAGATCTCTTTTGGACATGCAGGGTCTCATGACTGATAATGCATTTGACCCCACCCCCAAGCTCAGCCTGGTCATCTCCTAAAAGGAGCACATCCAGACAGAGAATATCAAATAAAATCCAATAGAGCAGTAGCAGAAGAATCAAATAGAAGGAACAACATCTATATGAATGCATGCTCATTCCAGGTAGCTATGATCAGTGCTAGAATCAAGATTCTTTAAACCCACCCACTCTCAGATCCAGTGGTAGGATTCAAAATTTTTAGTACCAGCTCTGTGGGCGTGGTTTGATGGCATGGTGTGGCTTGATGGGTGTGGCAGGGGAAGGATTCTGTGAAGTCTCTATTCCCACCCCACCCTAGGGGAAGGATACTACAAAATCCCATTCCCTCCCCACCTCACTAACCTGCTTTCTAGCTCCGTTCTTCTGTGCAGGGCAACAAAAGAAGATCCAGCCAATCAGCTGGGACTTGGAAGGCAGAGAATAGATGGGGACGGGGCCAGAGGTGGCATTTGCTGATTCTCTACTCAAAATTTCAGCTACTCAACTACTCAAAATTTGATACTCTACTCAACTACTCAAAATTTCCGCTATTGGTTCTCCAGAACTGGTTAGAACCTGCTGAATACCACCTCTGCTCCGATCTACTCTTGATTTATCCCAAAATGTTTGCTTTTCAAAAGCCTAAAGGTTTGGTAATTAAGAATCAGAAATCCTTGCTGATTAATTATCAAATCAATTTTTAAAAAAATCTATTGATAGATACACAGATTCTCATTCTCCATCCCTCTCTTCCATCCCTCCCCCATTCCCTTCCAGGTATAGTTAGTCTCATGCACCCTGTTGGCTTGTTTGAAAGCAGCAAAAAACAGAAGCCAAAGAGACGTTTGATGATTCCTGAGGATTACGTTGACTATTACATGCATTCTTCTTTATGAACCCAGATTAAGTCCTGGAGCCCGTTTGGATATTGGCATTCTAACTGGCTCATTTCATTGAATCAGTGGGATGCCCTGCATTTGGAGTTCAGGAGAGCTTCTGGGAGCCCTTCTTGACACCTCTCACTTTTGAATGGTCGAAGTCACAGCAAAGTGTTCTGCTCTGCCCATTGGATTATCAACTCCATTCATAAAAGACATTAATTTCCACAGTCTGGCACAGTGCAACATTTCTGCCAGGAGGGCAAAATACCCTCTTCCAGATCAGAGATCACTTTCGTGCACTACCTTTAAATCACATTATTAAAAATGCATCTCATTCAGTGGATGTTTCTCAATCAGAAGTAAGGCACTGAGTCACCCTTTTTTTGGGGGGGGAGGGAAATCTCAGAGCTATTTTAATTCTAATGTTGTTCAGCAGTCCTGAGAGTTTCTTTTTAATCCAATTTGTTGGTGTCTATGGAGATTCTTAGTCATCCAGGTCATGGTTGTCCCGAAGGTGCTTTTTCAGGAGGCAACTGGACTTTCTTGTTTTTCTTTGAAGATGCTTCACTTCTCATCCAAGAAGCTCTGACTGGATGGTTGGGAATGGAAAGATTTATAGTCCTTGCAGACAGCTGGTCATTTGTATTCTTTTTAGAAAGTCATTGAGGCCACTTGGAGGTTTATCTGTGTCCTCAGGGTCATTTGAATGGTGTGAATGGGTGTGGAGCCTTCTTGGAATTGCTGTTGCATTTGGTGCATTTCCTGCAGTGAATTTATCATTATATGAAAGGTGGAGTTGACCAGAGGGTGGCCAGAAAAATCAGAATGGCAGCTGTAACTCCAAAGCCCTGCCTCTTTTTCTATAGTGTGATATACAGGTAGTCCTCAACTTATAACAGTTCATTTAATGACCGTTTGAAGTTATAACATCAGTGAAAAAAGTGACCTATGACTGTTTTTCACATTTACAACCATTACAGCATTGTCATGGCCATGTCATCAAAATTCAGGTGCTTGGCAACCAATTCATATTTATGATGGTTGCAGTGTCCCAGGGTCACGTGTGATCACCAGTTGTTAACAGTGTTGGAAGGGACCTTGGAGGTCTTCTAGTCCAAACCCCTACTCAGGCAGAAAACCTTATATCATTTCAGACAAATGGTTGCCCAATCTCTTAAAATCAATCAATCTGTTAAAAACTTCCAGTGTTGAAATATTCACAACTTCTGGAGGCAGGTTGTTCCATTGATTGATTGTCAGGAAATTTCATCTTAGTTCTAAGTTGCTTCTCTCCTTGATTAGCTTCCATCCATTGCTTCTTGTCCTGCCATGGAGTGCTTTGGAGAATAGCTTGACTCCCTCTTCTTTGAGGCAGCCCCTGAGATATTGAAACACTGCTATCATGTCACCCCTAGTCCTACTTTTCATTAAACTAGACATATCCAATTCTAGCAGCTGTTTTTCATAGGTTTTAGCCTCCAATACCTTCATCATCTTCATTGCTCTTCTCTGCTCTCTTTCTACAATCGCAACAACTTTATTATATTGTGGTGACCAAAACTGGATGCAATATTTCAAGTGTAGTATTACCAAGTCATTATAAAAGGATATTAACACTTTATGTGATCTTGATTCTATCCCTCTGTTAATTCAGCCTAGGACTGCATTGCAGTTTTGGCAGCTGTAGAACACTGATGGCTCATATTGAAGTGATTGTCAATATGTACACTAGTACTCCAAGATCCCTCTCACAGTTACTACTACTGAGCCAGGTACCACCTATATATAGGTCCTTCTGTATCTTAAGCCTATGTTCTGGAGTGTTGGCTATTCCTGCTTGTTTCTTGCATCCAAAACAGGTGAGATTTTACTGACTCACTTCTTCCTTTGCAATTGGAGGTGTAGATTGCTAAGTGCAAGGATGAAGAACCCCTCCAAGGGCCTGCCTATGAGTGAAGTATCTATGACATCATGGAGATTCACAAAGGAAGGCATGGAAACCACAAAGATTCTGGCTGCTGGGTTGGGAAGGAACAGGAAATGTTTATCAGGTACTGTCTGAAGCTGGAAGGCAGCATAATTTCCAGAGAAAGATGGTTGTGAGTGATGTTTTTTGAGTAGCAGAAATGCCGTTCAATTTTCTTTCTGCCAGTGATGTACCAAGGACATGGGCTATCAAAAATCTTGGTGAAAAATCATGGAAGGGGCATCTATGCATGCACAACATGGGGTGCAGTACAGTTATGGCAGAAGAGGCCCCAGAAGCAATGAACAACATCTCAATGACACAGTCAGCATCCTCACAGCATCAGATGGTGGCATCTCCACAGAATACCAGTCCATCTGTTCTCACAGGCTTAGGAGTTTTATTTATTTTATTTTTATGTATTTATTTATTTATTCTGTCAAGCATTTGATAATATATATAAGTATAAGCATGATTATTAATACATGAAATAGATAAGAGTAAAAGGGAACATTAGGATAGGGATGGTAGGAAAGTTGGTGCACTTATGCATATCCCTTACAGACCTCTTAGGAATGGGGTGAGGTCAACAGTAGACAGTCTAAGGTTAAAGTTTTGGGGGTTTGGGGAAGAAACCAGAGAGTCAGGTAGAGTATTCCAGGCATTGATCACTCTGTTGCTGAAGTTGTATTTCCTGCAATTGAGTTTTGTGCGGTTTACCTTGAGTTTGTATCTATTGTGTGCTCATGTATTGTGGTTGAAGCTGAAGTAGTCATTGACAGGTAGGACATTGCAATAGATAATTTTATGCACTACACTTAGGTCAGACTGAAGTCAGCGTAGTTCTAGGTTTTCTAGGTCTAAAATTTCAAGTCTGGAGGCATAAGGTATTCTGTTGCAAGTAGAGGAGTGGGGGACTCTTCTCATATTTCTAGACTCTCTCGATTGTATTAATGTCTAATATGCAGTGCAGATTCCAGACAGATGAGCTGTATTCAGGAATTGGTCTAGCAAATGTTTTGTATGCACTAGTTAGTAGTACAATATTACCGGTTATTACTGATGGTTGTTAAAACAGCAGTGTTTAAGTTATTTTTCAAAATGGTGGACTTGTTGGCATAGACAACTCTCACTGGATGATTCCTGTATTTGTTTATTTCATTTTTATCCCACCTTTATTATCGTTTATAAATAATTCACTTTCTGCCTCTAGCCAATGTACTCATTTGGATCCCTCTTTGATTGAATCTATCCCAGAAGTTTTCCAACTTTGGCCACTTGAAGTTGTGTACAGTTTGACTCTCAGAATTCCTCAGCCAAGGTTGAGAGATACACCGATCTGTCCTAAAGATGATATCATCTTGTCCTGCTCAACAGGGTTGTTGTAAAGAAAAATGAGACCATGTCATTTTCTGAACACAATGAGTCCAATGAAAATGTCATGTGGAATGCTTCACTTACATTAGGGGTGTCAAACTCAAGGCCCACGGGCCAGAACCAGCTCGTTGGGTGCTTAGATCTGGCTTGTGGGGTCTCCTTGGAAACAGCAAAGGACTGGCCCACAGTGCCTCTGGCAGTGAAAATGGAGCTTGGGAGGGTCATGTATGGCTCTTCTGAGCTCCATTTTAACTGACAGAGGGTTGCAGGAGGCAGTCGCTGATGAAAATGGAGCTCGGGAGCTTGTTTTTGCTGGCAGAGTGCTTGGACCATCACAGATGCCACTGACATGAGTGACATTGAGCTGGCCCTCACCATGCCCTCCAGCCCCCTGGAGGTCAAACAACACTCAGTGAAATGAAACCCTCAACGAAGTCTGATACCCCCGACTTACATGGTCAGATGATTGATCAACTTTAAATGGACTGGCTTATTTTGAAGGTAGGATTTTTTTTTCCTCATAGGATTCTGACAAGAATTTCCCCATGAATTTCCCGAAGAGGCTGTACAGTACCCTGTCTTCCATCCACTTTGTCCTATTACTGATGACCACGTCAAGTCCTTTGTTGTTAAAGTTTAAAGTGTACCACGGTTATTTCATGAATGGATGGTGGACTGTTTGTGATGGATACGGTTGTAATTCAATTATGTCCTTTTCTGGTAAGTAGCCGTAGCCTGTTCAAACATTTAACCCCAAATCCTGGTTCAACTGCTTACAGCAGTGTTTCTCAACTTCAATTACTTTAAAATGTGTGGACTTCAATGCCCAGAATTCCCCAGCCATTTCTGGGGGAAATGTAGACCGAACATCTTAAAGGTGCCAAGGTTGACACTGACACTGACTTAGAGCTTATCAAACATGCAAATAATCCAGCATAATGTGCATGCAGAGAACTTAAGCAAACCCTAGACATGGTACAATATGAATATTTACTTTCTCACTGTTTTTCATAGCACCATGGTGGTGCAGTGGTTATTGCAGGCTAATTATGCCGACTGCCAGCAGTTCAATCCTGACTGGCTCATGGTTGACTCAGCCTTCTACCCTTCTGAGATCAGTGAAAAGAGGATCCAGATTGTTGGAGGCAATATGCTGAAAAAACACTGTGAAATGATATATAAGTCTTAAGTGTTATTGGTACTCTTGATTTTTATACTTTGCCTAATTTGTTCTGGTTTTCTTGCCCCTGACTTTAATGATTGGAACAAACTGAGCACACGTCATAGGTGCTCCCACAAATATAGCTAGTTTGCCAGATATTCCAAACTCCCCTTTGCCAAGAAACTGGGATATACCACCTGCCATTTCTATTCTGGAGTGAAACTTCTGAGGTCTTTATAGTTGTTTCTGGAGGCTGATGTTTTGCTTTGCAGCATGCCAACAACCAGTTTCATTTATTTGGTTTTTATTTGGTTAATAAAATCAAATAGGCCAGAAGCTTGGCTGAAACTAAAGGCCCGGTCCCACTGGCCGACGGACGCAAAACGTATGCATAAAGGACACAGCAGATGAGCAAAATTTTAGGGGTGGCTCCATCCATTGTCATCTGCTCCAAAAAGTGGTGAAAATTTGCATAAACAGAACGGAAAAGAACAGAAAAGAACGGAAAAGAACGGAAAAGAACGGAAAAGAAGGGACGTGGGTAATATGTAGCGGGGATGTTAAATGGATGTTCATAGGAAGCCTAGCAGATGAAAGCGGATGGAAGCGGATGACACCTCCGAAGGGGTTCCGGGGGAGAATTGCGAAGCGGACGCATAGCGGATGAAGCAGATGCATCACGTATGCCTAAAGGAAAGAAAGGGGATGCCATGCGGATGTATATCGGATGCAAATGCATCCTTTCTATTTCCGTGCTACTAATGATGTATAGACGTTCCATGTACCCTTTCTTTCCTCCCTCTTTCCGTTTTCAGCTGCAGCGGATGTGAATTGCGAGGATGCCCAGAGGATGCAGAGAGGATACAGCGGACGTTTAACGGATGATAAACGGACATAGAACGTTTGTTGCTCATATGTTGCGGATTTATATCATACACGGCGGAAAGTTCATCCATTCACAAAGTTTTGTGCAGCTCAAAACTTCTTGCGCGGATGAAGTCGCAGTGGACGGATGCTCGACGGATAGAGTGTTTGAAACACAATTGCAATGAGTACACAATGGATGCATAGCGTTTTCCAATGGATGGCAAGCTTTTTTTAACGTTTTACATCCTCTTTGCATCCGTAAGTGCAGTGGGACAGGGCCTAAGAAGGTAAGGTTTCCTGCCGAAGCAGAGGGTTGGACTAGAACTGCTGCTTAGACTTCCAACTCTGCTATTCTAAGTTATCTGTGATCATGTTGATATTAGTACAACACTCTGTGGCCTACCTCAGTGGACAATCACAGTTCATACTGTAGTAAAGTACAAGCAGTCCTCAACTTACAACAGTTCATTGAGTGATCATTCAAAGTTAAAACAGCACTGGAAAATGTAATTTTTAACCACTTTTCACACTTATGGCTATTGCAGTATCCTTAAGGTCATGCGACCAAAATTCAAAATAGCAATAGCGCTGAGACTTGTATACTGCTTCTTTACAGCCCCTCTCTAAGCAATTTACAATGACAGCACATTGCCTCCAATGATCTGGGTCCTCATTTTACCCACCTCAGAAAGATGAAAGGCTGAGTCAATCTTGAGCCTGGTGAGAATCGAACTCCTGGACTGAGCAGTGAGTTAGCCCTGCAGTACTGCTTTCTAACCACTGCAACGGCAACTGGTATTTATTTATGATGCTTGCAATGTCGTGGGATCCTGTGATCATATTTTGTGTCCTTCTGACATGTCAAGTCAATGGGGAAGCCAGATTCAGTGAATAACTTTGTCACTAACTTAAACCACTGCAGGGATTCACATAACTATTGTGGCAAGTAAGGAGGTAAAAAGGGGCAAAATTCACCTGACCAATGTCTCATTGAGCAACAAAAATTTTTGGCCTCAATTTGTGGTCGTAGATGAGGACTACCTGTATAAAGAAGTGTAAACCCCTACAAGTCTTATATGTGAGCAATATTATCTGGAAGTTAAATATATGTATCTGAATGTGAAACTACAATGTCCATGAACTTGGAAGTGTAGTGCCACTGGATCCAACAGGTACATCGGAAGCTTGGTTTAGCAGGAGACAACTTCAAATATAATAGCAATAACAATAGCACTTAGACTTATATACCGCTTTATAATGCTTTACAGCCCTCTCTAAGCAGTTTACTCTCTACATAGTCATCATATTGCCCCCAACAATTTGGCTCCTCATTTTATCCACTTCAGAAGGATGGAAGGCTCAGTCAACCTTGAGCCTGGTGACACCCAAACTGCCAAACTGCTGGCAGCCGGCAGTCAGCAGAAGTAGCCTGCAGTACCACACTCTAACCACTGCACCACCACGACTCTTAATCGTTCCTTTGAATATTTCCTGTAGGCCCTTTGATGGTTGCCCGAATCCTTTCTGTAGCTGCTGTTTTTTCTGGCTTTGTTGCTTTGATTTCTGCCTGGGGACTACTTACTCGCTTGATAGGACGGGAGATAACCGAAAACCTGATTTCTTCAGTGACTCATTTCGGTGCAGGTATGATGTAAACCACTCAGCTATGCAGGAATGATAAGAACCTAACAGGGCTGAGGTCAGCAAATGGGTAAGTTGTAGGTTGGTGAAGCTTCAGTGCATGCCCACAAATTCTCAGCACAGGTCAACACGACTGGGCACCTGCCAAGGCCCTAGGAAGGCATGAAAGGCCCAGGTTACCACACAGAAAGTTGTTGTGCTGTTCTCACTGCTGGGAAGTTTCTCCTTACTTCCAGGTTGCTTCTCTCTTTGATTAGTTTACAACTATTGTTTCTTGTCCTGCCCTCTGGTGCTTTGGAGAATAATTTGACCCCCTCTTCTTTGCAGCAGCCCTTCAAATATTGGAACACTGCTATCATGTCACCCCTAGCTCTTCTTTTCTCTAGACTAGCCATACTCAACTCCTGCAAACGTTTTTTCATAGATTTTAGCCTCCAGGCCCTTAATCATCTTAGTTGCTCTTCTCTGCACTCTTTCCAAAGTCTCAACATCTTTTTTTTTTTAATAATGTGTATTCCAGATGTGGAATACAATATTCCAATAATGGAATATAATAAAATATTCCAATAATGCAGTATTCCAGATGTGGTCTTACTAAAATTTTTTAAAGCAGTACTAATACTTCACGTGATCTTGTCTCTAACCCTCTCTTTATGCAACAAAATATTTCATTAGCTTTTTTTGGCTACTGCAGCACACTGCCAGCTCATATGTACATGACTGTCCACTAGAGCTGCCAGTTCATTCTGGCAGCTGAAATCCATACACCTGTAAATAGTCAAAGTTGGGAAACATGGATGAGAGAATAAGAGTCATTCAGGAGATAGAATGGGAGGCAAGAAGAAACATTGATGCAGAAACTTTGGGAGGGTGTGGAGCAGGGGTGGGTTTTTTACTGGTTCTGCCCACCTCTGTAGAACCGGTAGCTCTGAAGAGCAGCAGACATAGAACCGGTTCTATGTCTGCTAATGCTTTTGCTCGCCCGGGCTCTTACCTGACCTTTATTTCCTGCTTTTTCAACTTCAGCTGCCGAGCGAGGCACAGCTGCAGTTAAAAAAGCAGGAAAAAGAGGCTTTTTCAAAGGCTGCTTCTCTGCACGCAGCGTGCTGATGACGATTTACAGGCATGCAAGGAAGCACATCGTAAATCGGCAGTGCACAAGGAAGCACATCGTAAATCACTGACCCTCGTAAATCACCGAACCGGTAATTAACCCTGTTGGATCCCACCCCTGGTGCGGAGATGCTGGAAAAGGAATAGGAGAGCAGGCATCAACAATCAGGAGATAGAAGGTGAATCCGTGGGCTGTTTATCTCATAAATGGCAATTCAATCCTGAAATCTGGGAAGAAGCATTTCAAATCATTCAAAGAGACCTTGCTGCTACAAATGACCCTGGGAAATTCCTCCTACAGCTTCTAAAATTCTCTTACTCCATACTCTTTTGTTGCTGTTCGTTGCAAAAAGTGTGGTATTCTATTGGTTCGGCCCAGTTCTGCCGAGCCGGTAGCAGCGATGAGCAGCGGAGATCAAACCGGTTCTCTCCACCGCTTTGCTGTTGGGCCCACCTGCCCACCTGGGCACCCATACTCACCTTTATCCTCTGAATTTGAAGTGCAGCTGCTTTGCGCAGCTACCAGGATCATGCAGGCTTGCAGGAGGTGAATTGGAACGCTTCTGTGCCTGCACAAATGCCTCTGCATCTGTGCAAAGTGCACATTTGGGACATGTGTGCATGCAAAGTGTGTGCATGTGAGCAAAGCGCACCCACCAAGCCACGCCCACCAAACAGGTGGTAAAAATATTTTAATCCAATCACTGATTGTGAAGTTGTGTCCGACCCATCACAACTCCATGGACAGGCCTTCCTGTCCTCCACCATCTTCTGGAGTCCATTTAAGCTCACGCTGACTGCTTCAGTGACTCCATCCAGCCACCTCCTTCTCTGCCATCCCCTTCTTCTTCTTCTTTTGCCTTCAATCTTTCCCAGCATCAGGCTCTTCTCTAGCAAGTCTTTCCTTCTCATTAGGTGGCCGAAGTCTTTGAGTTTCATCTTCAGTGCTAGCTTTAAAGATATTTTATTGAACTCTGTAGAGAAGCCCCTTCCTTGATGTTGCCCAATTGAATGAGGCTTGGCAGAAACCAGTGCCTGACTTGAAGATTTGGTCTGAAGGAAATGCCATGCATTCATTCTCCAGGTTGAATTATTTTGAAGCATTAGATTGAATTATGTGGAATCAGTTGAGAAAGAACACCTTGGATTTTACACTTGAGTGAAAAGAAATGTGTGTGTGTGTGTGTGTGTGTGTACGCAAACACACAAACACGCAAACGCACAAACATGCAAACACATACACACACACACGCCCACATTTACAGGTTCAAAATTTTTTTTCTACTGGTTCTGTGGGTGTAGTTTAGTGGGCATGGCAGGGAAAGGATACTGCAAAATCCCATTTCCTCCCCACCCCACTAACCTGCTTTCCAGCTCCATTCTCCTGTATGGGGGCAACAAAAGGAGACCCAGCCCATCAGCTGGGACTCTATGGGAGGCAGAGAATAGATGGGGGTGGGGCCAATCAGAGGTGGGATTTGCCGGTTCTCCAAACCACTCAAAATTTCCGCTACTGGTTCTCAGAACCTGCTGAATACCACCTCTGCATATTACCAATAAAATTCCAAACAAACAATTTAAAATGAGAGTAAGGTAAAATACAATAGTTGTAGGTTAAAATGCAATAATTGAATACATAAATATGTAAGAAGGAATAAAATGACATAAAGTTATATTTCTGCATCACCCCTGCAATCTACCCCAGTCAGGCCCACCTAGGCCATTTTAGTCAGAAACTCTACTGTATTAAATGTCGTTTTCAGATTCTGGCCACACATGAGGTACATGTTTTAATATGGGCCTCCCACTGGGCCATAGGTTTAATATGTGGATTAAGGTAGTTATCTCTCGGCCCATTATACAAACAGCAATTGACTAATACATGAGTCAGATCTTCTACCTCTTCAGCTCTACAGATACACGTACATTCATTGTATGGGGTAGAATGGAATCTCCCAAATCAAACCATTTTAACAACTGTTTCATTCTTGCTCGGGTAAATATCTCACTGAGATATTTTGGCAAATGTGATTTTAAATAGTTGTCAATTTGAGTAAAAGATATTGTCAGCTTTGGAAGCCATATTAGTACCAGACGCTTCCACACTGCCACATTCTCGAGCCTGGGAAACTGGGAGGGGGGAATTTCATGGAACATAAGTGGTTAGACATAATAGCATTTTCTTCTAAGAAATGTTATTTCTGCACCTGTTGAGGGGGCGTCTCAAGTTTGGACGGATGGTGATGCAATGATGGGTACAGCGGGTGGATTTGTAGTTTGTACTTATTGCAAGTAACCCCGGAACTTTGGGATATCCCAGATGTGGCAGTTTACTATTCAAATAAAACAAAACTTTTGAGAAGATGTCTGTCTCGGAGTTATTGTTTGGAGTGGAGTTTTCCTGGAATGCTGACAGATATATATATAAAAAAAAACATATATATATAT
>BLBF01000071.1:7433766-7464235 GCA_015471245.1 Laticauda colubrina
TATATATTTTCCATATTTGTTGGTGATTCTTGCCATCCATCACTCTGATACAAGTAGTCCTGGACATACAATCATTCATTTAGTGACCACTGGAAGTTGCCAGGGTACTGAAAAAAAGTGACCTGGGATAGCTTTTCATACTTATGACAGATGTCTCATCCACAAGGACATGTGATCAACATTCAGATGCTTGGCAACTGGCATGTATTTACAATGGTTGCAAAGTCAATGGAGAAACCAGATTCACTTAACAAACATGTTACTGATTTAACAACTGCAGTGATTCACTTAACAACTGTGACAAGAAAGGTTGTAAAATGGGAAAAAACTCAACCACTGAGCTGCAGTGGCGCAGTGGTTAGACTGCAGTACTGCCGGCCATCAGTGGAATCCTACCAGTTTCCCTACCAGTGCCTGCATGCATCTAACATGTGTGCAGCTTTCGTCATACCAACTGGGGCCTGCAGCGCCAATCAGCTGAGAGGATAAAGAAGAGAAAAGCACAGGGGCAGATGGGAGGGCCAATCCTGCACTTTTAGTTACTTTCTCCTCTCAGCTAGAGGCTTTTTTTTCCTCTCAGCTGATCATCGGAGGTCTTTTTTTTTACTACCGGTTCAGTTGAACCAGTCTGAACCAATATCATACCACCACTGCCGGCTCCTTCTGCCAACTGCTGGCTGCCTGCAATTTGGCAGTTCAAGTATCACCAGTTCTCAAGGTTCACTCAGTCTTCCATCCCACTGAGGTGGGTAAAATGAGGACCCAGATTGTTAGGGGCAAGAGGCTGACTCTGTAAACCACTTAAAGAGGGCTGTAAAAGTACTGTAAAGTGGTATATACAGTAAGTCTCAATGCTATGGCTATGCTTGCTTAACAATGGAAATTCAATCATGATTATAATTTGAGGACTATTGTGTCTCTATTTTGAAGCCTGAAACATAATGTCTTCATAAATTTCCATATATCCCTCCGGAGTGAAAAGAAGCAGGCAAAATTAGAGAAGACTTCTAGAGCGTTCACTGTAAAAGAAAAGCAGGACAATAATTTCTACGTCTTCTAACCAGGAGGCAAAAATTCTGTATTTTACCCAAGTGAATTTCCTGCACTCCTTATCTGAAAAATAATCCTCTCCCAAGAATCTTGATTCAGCTCAGCCAAATTAGTATTTTTTCATTTGATATGATGCATATATACAGACTGACTTCACTTAGCAACCTGCCTCTAATTAAAATAAGGTTGGATAGTTGGTCATTTAGCCTACTGTTAATAAACCAGTTATTGACCTAGCAATGCTAGGTAAATCAGCCCAATCATTTCTACACTAGGAATTTTAAAGTACCCCATAGGCCATACCATCAATATCTTTCACAAATCTGCAGACAAATTTTTCTGAGCAGATGGTCCAGAGGCCCATATAATACAGATCTACATGTGCATAATAGACAAACCAGCAGGGAGATACGACAACAATTAGGAGGAACACAAAATTAAAGAAGGTTAGGATGCAACTGATACTTTTGTAGGAAATCATGAGGGCCCACTGTTATGGTAGTCCTCTACTCCTTCCTTTATCTGCCTTTGTATCTCTGCAGGAAGACATAGGCGTGATTGAAAACAACATATAGAGAGAAGATTGGAAGGGAAGAAAGGTTTGGAAGAAGAGAAAACCCAAAGAGAGATCCTTCTTAGTTTCTTTTTGGTGGTGTCAGTTTGAGTTGTTTTCTTCTATCCTGGGTTCCAACTGTCATGGAATGGTAGTTCTGCTACTAGAACCAGATCCACAAGAACACAGTGGGATGATAAACTCCCTTCCTGGTGGAAGAAATACAATGACAGAAAAGAAGGATTGGAAATAATTTATTTATTAATATAGTTTCTTCATCTCCAGAAACATCTACATTTCCAGGAACAATATGACCATAATTTAGGTCATAGATGTCAGCGTTCCAATGAAACTCCCCATTTCATTCAGCACTCAGAAACAAAGTTTATCCAAGTAAGAATTTATTGTAGAAATCATATTGACACATGTGGGAAAACCTGAATCTGAATGTTCAAGGTTTTCCCTTTCCAATTGAACATTCAAAATCCCTCCCTTGCACCCACCCATCACATGGCCCAAACAACCATCATCCCAGCTGGAGACATTCCTCCAACCCTTCCTTTGCAGGTGCAGGGGACCTGTCCTTGACTTTATGAGAAGATTGTTGCTACCGTATGTCTAATCCCCTCCCAGATTCCCAGGCACTAAGATGTGGCAGCTTGGAAGCTTCTGAGTAAAATATGGCTTCCAAAGCTGACAATAGGCAGAATTAAAAAAAAAAAACACAAAGAAAACTAAGGGACATTAATCCCATAATGGATGAAAAGCTAAAAAGGTTGCTTGGAGTTAGCAGAAAGGGCTAAACTGGTTGCTTTCATTAAAGAAAAACAAAAACCACACTTTTGTTTCTACTTGGAAACTGCTTCTGGACTTTGTGCTAGAGGTGAAAAATGAAATTTTGGTTTTGGGTTTCACTGATTCGATAGGCTTGTTGTGACAGAAATGGCTAGTTTATGATACTATGTAAAGTAAAAAAAGTTGAAGTTTGATATTATTGTCTTATTCTACTGCACCAAAGGGAGTCAGAAGCAGAGGTGGTACTCAGCAGGTTCTGACTAGTTCTGGAGAACCGGTAGTGGGAATTTTGAGTAGTTTGGAGAACCGGCAAATATCACATCTAACTGGCTCCACCACCATCTATTCTCTGCCTCCCAAGTCCCAGCTGATTGGCTGGGTCTTCTTTGGTTGTCCTGCACAGGAAAATGGAGCTGAAAAGCAGGTTAGTGGGGTGAGAGGTAATGGGGATTTTGTAGTATCCTTCCCCTGCCATGCCCACCAAGCCACATCCCACTTTACCATAGGAAAAAAAAATGAATCCCACCACTGGTCTGAAGTCATTGTTGTCTTCCCCTTTCCCTCCCCTGTCTTTCCTATTATTATCATTACTGTTGTTGTTGTTCCATTTTTGTATTTTATATTATAAATTAATAATAAAAAGGAAAAAAAACTAAGGTAAATTTCTGACTGGGGATAAAATTACATACAGTGGAACCTCGGGTCATGACTATAATCCGTTCTAGGACTAAGGTTGCAACCCAATTTGGTCATGACCGGAAGCACGACTGACTGAGCATGCATGGACAGACTGCACATATGCAGAAGGGGAAATTGTGCGGCCGGCTTTGTTCGCCACCCAATTTTTGAATCATGACTTGACTCAAAAATCGGGTGGATATTTTTTGGTCGGTACCCGATTTGGTCGCAAACAGAAGCGTTTGCGACCCAAGGTTCCATTTTTTGTTTTTTAAAAGGAGGAAGCGGCAGAGCTTCAATCATTTCCTTAAGCTTGCCATTTTTATAGGGACATTTGTAAATATAAGTCCTAGAACTGGAACCCAGGATAGAACTGCATATAGCTTTATCAGTGCTAAGTATCAGGCGAAGTGATAAGAGTACTAGATTTCTGTAAAGCTTTTGTACAGCTGAAAAAGTTTGCTTAGGGTACCAGTTCATTCCTCACACACACACACACACACACACACACACACACACACAAAAGATTTGGTGAAAACTCTTGTGTCCTCCAAAAGCTGCCATGAGATTGTCGGTATTAATGGGATAATAGAAGAAACATAATTAAATGCAAAATACATTCCTGGGGAAGAACAGTTTAGTTAATAGTTTAATTAATATTATTTACATGAAATCAAAATTTAATGTTTAATTTAGAAAACATTGCAATTCAATCAAATTTAGTTTTTGTCCAGTACCATTCCTGGAGTCTAAAACAGTGTTATTCCAAGGCCATGCTGGCTTGTGGGTTTTGAAGCCAAAACAAATCTGGATCACACCAGGCTCAATGTTGGTGCTCAATAAATCCCTTCCATCTCTTCAATGGTAATAAAATAGTTTGTGTCAAATATGGAACTCACTTGTCAGAAATAAATTCAAATAAGATTAAGGTCCTGTAACTCTGCTTAAAATGAAGGAAGGAATACTTGAATGAATGAATGAATGGGTGGGTGGGTAAGTGGATGGATGGATGAGGAAATACTTCATTGTTTAAAATGTAGAGATAGCAATAGCACTTAGACTTATATACTGCTTTACAGTGCTTTATAGCCCTCTCTAAGCAGTTTACAGAGTCAGCATATTGCCTCCAACAATCTGGGTCCCAATTTTATCCACCTCAGGAAGGATGGAAAGCTGAGTCAACCTTGAGCCTGGTGAGATTTGAACTGCCAAATTGCTGGCAACTGGCAGTCAGCAGAAGTAGCCTGCAGTATTTGCACTCCAAACATTGGTGCCACCATGGCTCAGATATTATACATTATGGAACTTGGACTTTTTAGAGCCCCCCCCCTCTCTCTCTCACACACACACACTTCCTGCCTGCCTGCCTGCCTGCCTGCCTGCCTGCCTGCCTGCCTGCCTGCCTGCCTGCCTAATTTGCTTGTTCTTGACAAGGTTTTACAGAAGTGGTAGGCTATTGCCTCTTTCTTAGGGCTGAAATAAAGTGATTGGCTCAAAGATGGCTTAGTGCCTAAGTGCCGAAGTGCCTAAGGTGGATTTATGGTTTTTAGCCTGGTACCTTTGGTCATGAAACTGGCACTATAACCCAACTGGCTCCATTTAATATTTTGCTATGATTTATTTAAATAAGGATGGTGCCAACTTAGCAATTTGAAAGCATGTAAAAAATGCAAGTAGAAAAATAGGGACCACTTTGGTGGGAAGGTAATGGCATTCCGTGCACCTTTGGTATTTAGTCATGCCAGCCACATGACCCTGGAGACATCTTTGGACAGCGCTGGCTCTTTGGCTTTGTAACAGAGAGGAACACCACCTCCTAGAGCCGGAAACGACTAGCATATATGTCCGAGGGGAACTTTTCCCTTTAAAAGACATATGGTATCAATTGCCATTTTATTCTCTGCCCATGCCTTGTTTAATTAATAGATATTAAATATTAATATTAAATATAAATTAATAAGAAAATAGACATGCAATGAACAAAGTGGAAATCAAGTAATAATATAAAGCTCAGTATGTACTTTTGGTAAGAGGCTACTTAATAAGTACACAGGAAAGGTAGTGCACCAAAATAATAAATATTTTATGTAGGACATACATTGCAGGGAAGTTCAATCAAAAGTAAAGGAGTCATGGACTATTTCCCTGAATAGTGAAATCTGCATTATTGTTTTTATATGGCATAGAAATGAAAAATGTGATGATGGTCCAAACTGTTTAGGGGAGTCTCTGGCCCCTTCCAATGGCCAAGGTCCAAGTGGATTCTGACGTAGAAAGGTCAGCTGTTCATAGCAGTAAAGTTGGGGCAACTTCAGCTTCTCTTTCATGCATCTCTTCAGCCTTATCCACTGTGGGTAATCGTGTTCCCCAAAGTGCCCACTTGTAATTCAGTAGGTTATAGAGCCCTGGGAGAAAAAGAGGCAAAATAAGGTTAGGTTGAGAAGAAGAGCTTGGTCGGTCTTCTTAAACCAGTCTGGAGATTAATGCCAAGATATATCAGAAAAGAGCAGCAAAGATGATTAGGTGCAGAGATGAGCAACAACAGAGCAACAAAAATGATTAGGGGTGGGATTTTACTGGTTTGGATTGGTTCTATAGAACTGGTTGTTATGGTTCTGCACAGTTCTGACTGAGTGATGGCATTCGGGAAAAAAACGTCCTTGTGTCTAGTTGTTCTGGTGTGTAGTGCTCTATAGCATCGTTTTGAGGGAAGGAGTTG
Organism: Laticauda colubrina; assembly: GCA_015471245.1. NCBI lineage: Eukaryota > Metazoa > Chordata > Lepidosauria > Squamata > Elapidae > Laticauda > Laticauda colubrina. Next base: position 7,439,562 of record BLBF01000071.1, read on the forward strand.
AAACAGTTTATGTCTGGAATGTGATGGGTCTGTAAATATGTTCACAGCCCTCTTTTTGACTTGTGCAGTATACAGCAATGGATAGAAAGTAATCAAGGAGAGAAGCAACCTAGAACTACCTGTCAGTGAGAACAATTAATCAGTGGAACAACTTGCCTCCAGACATTGTGAATGCTCTAGTACTGAAGGTTTTAAAGAAGAGATTGGACAACCGTCTGTCTGAAACGGTATAGGGTTTCCTGCCTGAGCAGAGGGTTGGGCTAGAAGACCTCCAAGGTCCCTTCCAACTCTGTTATTCTGTTCTGTTATCTCTGGGTGGAATGGAGTGGAATAGGATTGTGACACAGACAGTTTCTTCAGGAGCTGTTCACATCATCGCCACATTGGAGGGATCATCTCCACCCAATTATAGATCTGCCAGAAGATGTATGCTGTAGGCCCCATCTGCAGAAGAGTTTCATCAATGGACCCAAGAAATAGACCTTTTTTGCTGTGGCACTTATCCTATGGAATATCTTCCCCTTCCCACCATGAGGTGAGATTGGCCACATCCTTGTCATCCTTCAGCAAGTCCCTCAAAATATGGCTGGTCTGCAGCCAAGACATTTCAAGGATAATGGAGATTTGATGAGATGGCTGTATTGTTTTTAGCACCAGTTTTCTCAACTGTTTTTTTTATCAAGAATATTGTCAATGTGTTTGTTTTGTAGTTAGTATTTAAATGTTACGAGGCCTTTGAACTCTGGTGCTGGAGAAGACTCCTGTGAGTCCCTTGGACTGCAAGGTGATCAAACCAGTCAGTCCTAGAGGAGATCAACTCTGACTGCTCTTTAGAAGGCCAGAGCTTAAATGGACTCCAGAGGATGGTAGAGGACAGGAAGGCCTGGAGGAATGTTGTCCATGGGGTTGCGATGGGCTGGACATTACTTTGCAACTAACAACAACAAAAAGTGATTCTTTTTATTGCAAGTCGCCAGGAGTCATTTTTACTGTGAGATGGACAGCTGTATAAACATGATAAACGGATAAGCAAATACCCACCTGACAAAAAACAGATGATGCAAATGATGTAACTCAAGTAAAATGCCCATTTCCGTGCTGGTTCCACAAATTTCTGATTGAAGTGGAATTCAAAAACCAACGTTGCTAGCAACACAGAGAACCCTAGAGGAGAACATGAGAGAATTAGAGAGGTGGTACCATCAATGCAGGGAGATTTCTATTGTATCCAGAATGTTTTGTTCGGAAAACACACGAGGTAGACCGGGTTCCAACAACAAATACTTTATTCTTCAACTAGTCAGTAAATAGGAACACTTGGCTGAAGCTGAGGCCAGCCTTTTATACAGGCTGGCTTGCCTGCTTGCAGCCAATGGCAGTTGTTTAGATTTGCCGCCTTTTTAGCAGCTCTTTGGATTGGTTCCTAGTGAACCAATCCAATGTTCATTTTATTGACCAATCAGGTTTGTAGATTTGGAGTCACCCACTTTACATATAGAACACCCCTCCCCCCTTAGTTCAGTCCTACGTGGTGACGTAGTCTCGCAGGTAGGCGGGGCTTTTCCGGACTCGACTTGACTTGCGCGGTTCATTCTCAGTGAAGACTTCGACCGGTTCGGATGGGGCTGCTGTGTCGTCCGTCCTTCTCCCTGGAACCGTCTGGAAGGGTGAGTCAGCCATTTTACCGCCACCTGAGTTTCTTAGGCTGACGGTTTTGCTGCTCCCTCCCGTGTCCTCTGGGCAGGTCGAGCTGGCTTGGCTGGCCCCTTCCGATGGGCTCTTCACGCAAGTCTCTCCAAACAGTGAGTCTTTTATTTGCTCTTTTTGTTCGTATGTTTCATTGGGTTTGGTTTTAAACAGTTCTTTATTTATTTCTCGCCTTTCCCCCCCCACCTTGGTTTGCAATTCGCCGGTTTTTTCGGTGAATGTTTGTAAGTCTGTGGTTCTCTCTATAATTCGAGATCGAAGCTGGTCTATGTGCCGCTTCCATTCCCTGCCATCGTCTAATTTTAATCGGTAGGATTTGGGGCCTGTAATTTGGATAATCTGTCCTGGTAGCCATACCGGGTCCCCAGTGAAGTTTTTAGCGTATACCAAATCTCCTATTTCGAATTGTCTGAACCGTGTAGAGGAATCAGGGGGGTTTTCTGGGGTAAAATTTGGGTGTAACCTATCAAGGTGAGATCTTAATTTTTGCCCCATAAGTAATTCTGCTGGGGACTTATTGGTTATGGTACTGGGCGTTATGTGCTGGAATGTGAGCAAACGGTTTACTTTCTGTTGGACATCTCCAGCGTCCATTCGTTTCAAACCTTCTTTAGTAAACCGGACCATTCTCTCAGCCCTGCCGTTCGCAGCCGGGTGAGCCGGCGCGGTTAGGGCATGTCTTATACCTAGGGAGGCTAGGTATTGCTCAAATGGTATGCTGGTTAGCTGTGGCCCGTTATCTGAGACAAGAACGTCCGGTATGCCATGGGTGGCAAAAAGGTTGTCCAACTTTTTGATTACAGTTTCTGTTGTCGTTGATGGCATAACTTTTACTTCAAGCCAATTTGAATAGGCATCAACGACAATCAGAAAGGTATGCCCCTTGGTAGGACCCGCGAAATCAATGTGTATTCTTGACCAAGGTCCCCGAGGGGTTTCCCAGTCCTTAACGGGTGCTTTTGGTGGGGATGGTCTAATTGCCTGGCATTTGTGGCATGAGCTTACCCAATACTCTATGTCCTTATCAATACCCGGCCACCAAACATAACTTCTGGCAAGGCTTTTCATCTTAACCATTCCCGGGTGCCCTTCATGTAACAACTTAAGTACCCTGGGCTGTAATTTGGCAGGGATTACTACTCGATCACCCCACAACAAACACCCCTTTTGGATTGAAAGTTCAGTCTGTCTGGACCGGAAAGGTTTAAAGTTTTCAGTTTTTTGATTCTCCGGCCAGCCTTTACCTACCCAGCTAAGAACGCGGGCAGTCAATGAGTCTTTCGCGGTGGTTCTGGCGACATCATACGCTGATATGGGTAGATCGGGGCAAGTCTCGATTTGTAGCGTTGTCATCGCTGGTGCCGGGTCTTCGTCGGTTGCTGGTAAGGGTGCTCTGCTCAAAGCGTCCGCATGGGAAATTTGTTTCCCTGGCCGATGTGTCAGAGTGTAGGAATAAGCTGCTAGGAACTCTGACCATCTCATCATTCTTGGGGACAGTATATTAGGTGTTGGCTTGTTTCCCGCCAAAATCCCCATTAGCGGTTTGTGGTCCGTTATGATTTGAAAAGTCCGCCCATATAAGTATTCGTGGAAGCATTTTACTCCAGCGACAATTGCTAGAGCTTCCCTGTCCAATTGGCTGTAATTCCGCTCGGTTTTTGATAGAGTCCTAGAGTAATATGCGACGGGTGCTTCTCTGCCATCAGGTAGTTGGTGGCTCAGGATGGCACCTACTCCATATGGTGAGGCGTCGCAGGTCACTGTTAATGGCAGAGTGTTGCTAAATTGGATGAGGACGTTTGTTGATGTTAGCAAGCTTTTAATATTTTGGAAGGCTTTTTTTTCTTTGTAACCCCAAGTCCAAGTTGCCTTTTTGTCTAGCAGACGGTGTAACGGTTCTGCTATAGTGGCTTTGTTTGGCAGGAACATGTTATAAAAATTAATTAATCCTAAGAATGCTTGTAGTTCTGTTTTATTTCTTGGTTCAGGAGCGTCTTTGATTGCTTTAACTTTTTTGTCTGTGGGGTGGATACCCTCTCCGTCTATTGAGTAGCCCAGGAATTCGACGCTGTTCTTAATTAAACAGCACTTTTCTCTATTTACCTTGAGGCCAGATTCCCTAAACTTAGTTAATACTTCTTTGAGTCTGTTCCTTAATTGAGTTTCATCTCTGGCCGAGATTAGGACGTCGTCAAAATAGGGAACGACTCCTTGTATGCCATTTAGAAGGCATTCCATCAGACTCTGGAAGACGCCAGGGGCCACGCTTACTCCAAATTGGAGCCGGTGACATTTGAATGCGCCCTTATGGGTGACTATAGTCTGTGCTTCTGCTGTTTCTGGGTCCACTGGGAGTTGTTGATAGGCTTGTGCCAAGTCGAGTTTGGCGAAAACTTTGCCTTTTCCCAGGGAATGAAGCAAATGCTGGACTACTGGCACCGGGTATGCGCTTGGTTGTAATGCGTGGTTCAGGGTAGCCTTATAGTCACCACAGATTCTGATGGACCCGTCAGGTTTAATGGGTGTGACGATAGGCGTTTCCCACTTGGCATGGTCCACAGGTTCTAACACCCCTTGGGCTATTAATTTGTCCAGCTGTTCCTCTATTTTTGCCTTTAGTGCAAAAGGAACTCGCCTGGCTTTTATTCTTCGTGGGGCTATTTGGGGGTTTAGATTGAAAGAAATGGGATTTCCCCGATACTTGCCAAGTGAGCCGTCAAAAACGTCCTGGAATTCTCGGATGAGGTCGTCTTCCCAGCCGGTTGTAGTCGACCCCGGTCATCCCGATGCCCAATGGCGCGAACCATTCGATGCCCAAGAGGCTTGGTCTGTCTTGGTCGGCTATGGTCAGCGGAAGCACCTTGACGTGATGTTTGTAGGCGACTCGGAATTGTCCCATGCCTACCACAGGGATTTGGTTTCCCTGATAGTCCTTGAGGGTTAGGTGCTGCTTCTTCAATTCTTTGGGTTTGATACCTGGGACTAGCTGTTTTATTGTGTCCCACGATACCATGGAGAGGAAGGACCCCGAGTCCACTTCCATCTTGCAGTGTTTTCCTTCGATTTTCACGATGACTTTAATTTTTTTTCCACTTTCCGTCTGAGCGCTTTGTATAATGACAGTTTGGTGTGTATTGGCTCGCTTCTCTTGTTGCCACTTTCTCTCGGCTCGTGTTGGGGAATTTCTGCGTCTCGTCGGGCTGTAGTATTTTTTGTTCCTGCAGACCTTCTCGATGTGCCCTCGTTTTTTGCAATGCCGGCAGATGGCATCGAGAAATCTGCATTCGGCTCGGGGATGGTTTCCTCCGCAGCCAGCGCATTCCCGCCAATTTCTCCTTTCGCGCTCTTTTTTGTTCATGAGCAAACGGTGGACCTCGTCGTCCTCTTCGCTCAATTCAATTGTTTCGCCCGACTCTTCGTAGACTTTGAGGAGTCTCTGCAATTCCGTCCACGTTAGTTGTTTAACGTCCCGGGGCTTCGCGAGGGCCTTTGCCATCTTAAAAACTGTTGGCCCGCAGTGCGTCAGGAACACAGCTCTCTTGCGTTGCTCTGAAATGCCTTCCATTTCATTGCTCTCCAAATACATTTGGAAGCGATCAGCATAGGAATCCCAATCCTCTTCGTTGGGATTGAAGGGCGCGGGCGGTGCGTTGTTTCCAGACATCTTGGTTGTAATCTGGACTTCTTATCACCGCGTGCAGGTTTTTCCGTTCAGGACGATCCCACCTTCGTCGCCAGTGTTTTGTTCGGAAAACACACGAGGTAGACCGGGTTCCAACAACAAATACTTTATTCTTTAACTAGTTAGTAAAATAGGAACACTTGGCTGAAGCTGAGGCCAGCCTTTTATACAGGCTGGCTTGCCTGCTTGCAGCCAATGGCAGTTGTTTAGATTTGCCGCCTTTTAGCAGCTCTTTGGATTGGTTCCTAGTGAACCAATCCAATGTTCATTTTATTGACCAATCAGGTTTGTAGATTTGGAGTCACCCACTTTACATATAGAACACAGAACATGGGAGTACTCAAGTACCACTGTGAATGTACAGTACTTTCTCTGCAAAATGCTGTGATTGCTGTTCATTTCAGGTACTGGTCTAAGAAAATATTCTATTATTTCATATTGATGAAAGAAAGAAACTTCTTCAGAAGAAACTTTCTTTTACAAAGGTTTTTCCAAGGATAATTACTGCAAGCTACTCCTGCTGACTGCTGACTGCCTGCAATTTGGCAGATCGAATCTCACCAGGCTCAAGGTTGACTCAGCTTTCCCTCCTTCCGAGATGGGTAAAATGAGGACCCAGATTGTTGGGGGCAATAGGCTGACTCTGTAAACCACTTAGAGAGGGTTGGAAAGCACTATAAAGTGATATATAAGTCTAGGTGCTATTGCTACAAGAGGATTTGAGACAAATTCTGATGGGTGGAATGGTATCCTTGCACTTCTATCCTTGATTAGATTCCAAGGAACAATGGATGGAAACTCACCCAGGAGTGAAGCAACCTGGAATTAAGGAGAAGCTACCTAACAGTGAGAACAATTAACCAGTGGAATGGCTTGCCTTCAAAAGTTGTGGGTGCTTCATCATTGGAGGATTTTAAGAAGAGACTGGATGGCCACTTGTCTGAAATTGTATAGTGTCAGAAGTAGCATTCAGCAGGTTCTGACCAGTTCTGGAGAACTGGTAGCTGAAATTTTGAGTAGTTCAGAGAACTGGCAAATGCCACCTCTGACTGGAGATTTTACAGTACCAACTCTGCTCTTCTGTTCTGTTCTATTACAGATACCGATTATTTCCCCAACAAATAGTACCTGCTATGAAATTAAAGATGGAAGTCATCAAGGGCTTTGGAAGAAAAATGAACTTGCAGTGGATGACAAGGTCCCATTCTACCGTCCACAGCATTGCTATGACAGCTGTTATAAGAGCTGCTATCATGGAAATACGAATGGTATTCAGATAAACTAAAAGAAGAAGAAAAAAGAGACAGATAGATCACGACCCTTAGGGTATATAAACTTTGCTGAAAGAAAAAGGTAATTATTTCAAGCATGGGTGCAACCAACCAAGGCTGAATTCTATTGCTCCCTGGTCAAAGAGTTCAAATATCTGGATCAATTTTTAAACGGAGATTACCTGGTTTGGAAAAGCAGGTAAACCAGTTTACTGCCAGCCAATAGAATTTGAGCTCCTGCCTTTGCTCTAGAACAGTGTTTCTCCACCTCAGCAGGTCCAGATGTGTGGACTTCAACTCCCAGAATTCCTCAAGCCAGCAGCTGAGGTTGAGAAACACTGCTTTTAGTCTAGAGTGAAGAAATGCAGCATAGTGAACAGTGTATAAAAAAAATCAGCAGAGGATACAAATGGTTTTTGGAAGGCTACACTTTGCTTTTGGATAAAAGAACAGCGGAGAGCAAATTTGGTTGGTTTTATAAGAAATCAGGCTAGAAACCTGAAGATGTGAATTCTAGTCCTGCCTTAACCATGAAAGCTAGCTGGGTGAGCTGGGGTCAGTCACTCGTTCTCTTTGCCCAACACATCTTACAGGGTTGTTGTTGGGGGGGGGGGGGAATAAGAACATAAAATAACAGAGTTGGAAGAGACCTTGGAGGTCATCTAGTCCAACTCCCTGCTCGAGCAGGAGAGTCTATTCCAAATATTAGTCTCTATCTAGGATCAAACTCACAGCCTCCTGATTGTGAGGCAAGAGCTCTGCTTCTAGGTCACACACCTAGACCACAAGGAGGAAGGAATATAATGTATGTTTGCCCCTTTGAGTTACTTATAATAAAGGCAGGAAAAAAATCAAATAAATATGTTAAGGACAAGAGTGGACAATCTATATCCTTTCTGGCTCCAAAACTCCTCTTTGGATCACACTGCTGACATTTAACCTGCTGTCTGGAAGCAGGAAAGAGAAAACAGTATAAGTGGTAACATTGACTTAATGCCTTACTGCAAAATATCAGGAGACAATTTCTAATTTTCCTGCAAATTTCACTAAAGAATATCCACAACTTTGCTCACGAAGTTTGCTTCATCATGCTCTGATCCTCCTTTCCTTCCTCTAACAAGAAGAGAATTTCCTGGCCACTGCAACATTTCCAATTTCTGCTCTGCAAGGAGGGAGTTTGATTTACAGTATGATCATCAGTTAATCCTGGCCAAAAATTTGGGGCAGGAAGAGTAAGGCAGGGAGACCACCTTTTCTGGTATGTATTTGCTTATTTGATGACTTGTCTTATATTTCTCTCTACGGTTTGTGTGCCTACTCAGCTAAAGTTCACATGTTAAGAGTACTATTTTCATTCGACCCCTATAGCATACCATCAGTAGACTGCATGGACTGGCATCCATACCTCCTGGAACAGATGACCCAGAGCCCAGCACTATAGACATCCGTGTCAGGAAAATGTGTTGTCCATCCATGAGAACCAAGTGTTAGCATTATGAGCATGACATTAAGAAAGCAAAGGGAAAAACTTATGAGTCTAGGGGGTATCCTTCGACTCCATGAAGGTAAAGGCATTCTTCTTAATTCCTCTAACTTGGATCCTTTCCTGCTCCCAGTAGCACCCTGAAAAGTAGAAGGAGTCTGGGAAATGAGATTCCTGGAGAATATTCCCATTGGTTGCTACCCAGTGTTGCCGTTTTCTATGTCCTCCACCAACTGTCATGGAACTCTTACTTCCGTGATGCCGGAACTATTACAAGGGCTGATCAGATGTTGTGTATCTCTCTATAAATCATAAGTCAGAGTGAGGGGACAAGCAAGGGATAAATAAGAGGGGTATCACAGTTTTGGTCACCATATTTACAAAAAAGATGTTGAGACTTTGGAAAAAATGTAGAGAAGAGCAACTAAGATGATTAAAACATAGGAAGAACAGTTGCAGGATTTGGGTATGGCTACTCTAGAGAAAAGAAGGACAAGGGCGTGACAGGATAGCAGTATCCCAGTATTTGAGGAGCTACTGCAAAGAAGAGGGGGTCAAGTTATTTGCCAAAGCACCAGAAGGTAAGACAAGAAACATTGGGTGGAAACTAATCAAGGAGAGAAGCAACCTGGAATTAAGGAGAAACTTCCTGACAGTAACAACAATTAACCAGTGGAACAGCTTGCCTTCAGAAGTTGTGGGTGCTTCATCATTGGAGGTTTTTAAGAAAAGACTGGACAGCTACTTGTCTGAAATGGTACAGGGTCTCCTGCTTGAGCAGGGGGCTGGACTAGAAGACATCCAAGGTCCCTTCCAGCTCTATTCTGACTTTTAATCATTTTAAATGATGACCAATTGCAGAGGGGGAAAAGAAAGAAACTCCCTGAGGACAATGAATCATGGATGATATTTTGCCATCAGTCCCCTCCCTCCATTGCTCTCTTCTTTTTCTACAAACAGTTCACATTTCATCATGAACATTTTAGTGGAGGAAATAGCACATGGTTTTATTTCTGGGGAGGTGGGGAAGGTGTCTGGATGATTTGGTAGAAAGTCAGCTGGACTTATTCAAGGGTTTTGACAAAGGATCTTCTTGAAGATTCTTAAGCAACGGAATATCAAAAAGAGACCAGGTCTAATTAGTGAATCCTAAATGAAAGCCAAAACACATTCTTAAGTAGTATTTTGATTTTACACATATTTGGCTCCTCAAGGCAGCCTTGGTTTCTGGCAACTGCCTGGATTAGTCACAATGGGTTTTTCTTGGCAAGATTTTTGAAAACAGGTCACCAGGGCTAAGGGGGGGGACGACTGGTGAAAGTCATCTAGTTAACCTTCTGCCAAGGTCAAAACTAGCCTTCTGGTTTATTGCCTGGTGGTTTCATTAAAGACAAATGATCAATTACAAAATTTACTGCAGTTTTAACAGAAGAGACTGGACAGCCATTTGGCTCCACTTGACTTGTATAGGGTCTCCTGTTTGAGCAGGGGGATCAGGCTAGAAGATCTCCAAGGTCCCTTCCAACTTCCAATCTCTTCTTAAAAAACCTCCAGTGTTGCAGCACCCTCAACTTCCGGAGGCAAGGCATTCCACTGGTTAATTTTTGGTTGCATTGGTATATTAGTGATTTTGTCTTAGGGTACTTTTTCTTTTCTCTTATTATTGCAATATTATAGCGGCTGTTCGTTCATTTATATGCAGCCTAAAATGCCACCGTAAGCTATGACATTTTAAAATGATTATGCTTTACACCTTTATCCTCCTAATTATCTCTGTGGTGGTTCAGGGTGAGGTAATGATTAACTCAACACACACCCTGAAAAATTGATAGCCGAGCAGAAATCAAGAGAGAGTTTCCTAATTCTTGACTGACACTCCTGATATCACATAGCCGCGGTGTATATATAGGGAGAGAAAATAGCAACACACATGTGGGTGCACAACATAAATTTATGGGAAACCTCTTTCAGTCTGAGCATGGACACCATGAATTGAGTTTACTAGTGAAGAGCAAGGAGACACATACAAAAGCCATCTGTGAAATGATGTGTATGAATACAGGCCTGGTCAAGGACAGTGATGGCTAACTTTTTCCTCACTGTGTGCGTGCATGTGTGCCTCCACCCATAATTCAATATGTGCACGACCCCCCCCCCCGGTCCCCTTGCACATGCACACATGACCCCCCATGCACCATGCCTCTGTGCATGCATACATGACCCCCCACATGCTCTGCCCCCCCTGCACATGCATGTGCATCTTCCACATGTGTCTCCCCCTGATCAGGCATGGCAATCATCTGGCTGGCGGACAGTGTGCGTGCATGCACAGTGGGGCTGTTCTGGGTGACCTCTCACATGCCGCCAGAAATGGCTCTGCATGCCACTTCCGGCGCGCGCATGCCATAGGTTTGCCAACATGGGTTGAGGAACATTTGTGACAGGAAAAAGTCCTGCCTAAGAATTGGGGTTTAGAAAATGTAGAAAATTCAGTGCAGTTGAAACAGATCACATGCAGTTAGTGTTGGCCCAGAAATCTAATAGACAAGGAAAATAGTCTGTAAGAAAAAAACATTAAAAACTTTATTTGCATGGCTGGTTTACAGCAAATTTGACAAAAAGAACCAAAACCACAATATAAAACCTCAAATTACAACAGCTCCTTTAGTTCAAAGGCTGTTCAAAGCTTGGTTTACATTCAGAACCTTGACAGCTGACTCACATTTATGATGGTTGCAGTGCCCCAGGGTCATGGCGATTCCCTTTTGTGACCGTCTGACAAGCAAAGTCAATAGGGAAATCAGATTCACTTAACAACCAGGTTACTAATTAAAGAACTTCAGTGATTCGCTTAACCAATGTGGTGAGAAAAGTCACAAAATGGGGCAAAATTCAACAAATTTCTTGCTTAACATCATCCATTTTGGGCTCAATTGTGATCATACGTTGAGGATGACAGTGTCTGCTTTTGTGTAGACATGCATGTCTGTGTCTCTCTCTCTCTGTGTATGTGGCAGTAGTGGGATCCTACCTTAGTTGCTACCAGTTTGGTGCGTAATGGTGTGTGGGTGTGCACATGCATACACCCTAAAATACACGCTCTAACAAGCCAATCAGCTGAGAGGATGAAGAAATGAAAATCTAGAAGCAATCCTCCTACCCTCCCATGCACTTTTCAGTCTTTTATCCTCTCAGTTGATCATCAGGAAGCTCTTTTTTTTACTACCAGGTCAGGTGAACCGGTCCAAACCGGTAGCATACCACCACTCATGTGTGAATCTATTTGTGTTTGATGTATCTGCACATTTTTAAGGGAGATGAGAAAAAGGGAAAGCATAAAAATGATATTGTTTGGAACATTTATGTACAACTCCAGTTGGCTTCAACTGGGCATGCACTGCTCCATTCAAATTGTGGCCCTAAGAGAAAACGCAACAGAAAATCCCTAATATGGCATTTTGATTCTGCTTCAAGAAAAACAAAATAATACAAATAAATAAAAGGCCACACTGAGTAACTTTAAACATATAAACCAAGGAGTATTTCCAATGCAGGGAATTTTTGGATGCAGTTCTAGTACATTTAAAGAAGAAATATTCTTTCCAAATTTGTAAACCATGTTTGATGGACTCGTGCCTTTTCAGTTTCCTGGAATAACATTTAATATGATTTCATTTTCCTCCTCGATTTCCTGGAGTATATCATGACACAATCCTGCAAAAGCTGGAAGGGACAGAGAAGAAAAGTAAAATAAATATGCACTGTGATCTTTAGGATTTGGTGGAGTTTAACTTTCTTTTAAAAAATACACTGAAAATTCAGCTTTGATCATCTTTACCCTGAAATCCTATCCAATTCCTGCCTTGCACTTGAACATAATAGAATAGAATAGAATTACAGAGTAGGAAGGGATCTGGGAGGTCTTCTAGTCCAACCCCCTGCTTAGGCAGGAAACCCTATATCATTTCAGACAAATTGTTATCCAATATTTTCTTAAAAACTTCCAGTGTTGGAGCATTTACAACTTCTGGAGGCAAGTTGTTCCATGAATTAATTGTTCTCACTGTCAGGAAAACTTTCCTTAGTTCTAGGTTGCTTCTCTCCTTGATTAGTTTCCACCCATTGCTTCTTGTCTTGCCTTCAGGTGCTTTGGAGAATAGCTTGACTTCCTTTTCTCTGGGGCACCCTCTGAGATATTGGAACACTGTTATCATGTCACCCCTTTGTCCTTCTTTTCATTAAAATAGACATACCCAGTTCCTGCAACCGTTCTCTATATTTCATTCCTGTCTGAGCTCCATCATGAGGTATTTGAGATGGTCTAGGAGTGAGAAACTAGCTACCTCTCTGCTTGCATAAAAATGCTGTTTTGAAATCTCATTCATTCTAACTTCTATGAAGCTACACAAACCCCATCCATTCCAACATTTAAGAATAACAGAATAACAAAATAAGAGAATTGGGAGTGACCTTGAAGGTCTTCTAGTCCAGCCCCTTGCTCAAACATGGGATCCTATACCATTCCAGACAAGTGGCTGTCCAGTCTCTTCTTAAAAACCTCCAGTGATGAAGCACCTACAACATCTGGAGAAGATACACACATATTTCTAGGGCTGATGTCCCAGAATTTTGTCTTTTCATCACAGTAGATGAGAAGCCAGTGGAAACACCAAGCCCAGTTAGGCTGATTTTGAAAGAATTGAGCAGCCTTGAGGCTGATTAATATTTGAATGGGCAATCCCTAGGAAATCCCAGAATTCTCCACTAATTGCAAAGTTGACAAAACACCGCAGAAGGACCCAGAGGCAAAACACTTATGTATGGTTAAGGAAATACTCATCCTCGATTCACCCAGAGCAAATTGGCTTCAAAGGAATCGTTAATGAAATCAAGATGTTTCATCTTGGAAAACAATTGGAAGCTCAATTTGGAGAAAGGAGCTGATGAAGCCCATGTTTCATAATACTGCCACCGAACTCACCAGCAATAAGGGAGATGGGGAAGGAAGACCAGGTCAGCCAGAAGGGAAATCCTCGAGCTTCATAATCCAGTTCATAAGTGTAATGTCCAGTATAAAGTGACATTGCAATCATTGTAGCCAGCCCTAGGAAGAAATGAACTGAAACATCAGAGATAGAGGATCGATGCTAAAATATCATGGCTAATTAAGATAATGTGAGTGCATACAGCACACAACAAAATCATCAAAGCATAAACAGACTGATCCCAGGTATTAGGCAAATTATATGTATAGTTTCAGGGAATTAACTACTATTAAAGGAAACACACAAGGGCAATGACAATAAAGTGTGCAAAAGTTTAGCATATAAGAGGAAGTGGTTTAGAGAAGTCCTGGCCCATAGAGGAAACTGATTGTGGGAAGCCAGAACTAAAGCATCCAAATTAGCATATTTTTCGAAGTATAAAACACACTTTTTCCACCCCCAAAACTGGGTGGAAATGTGCATCTTATACAGCAAATGTTGCCAAAGCCCTGCCCACCCTCTGGCCCGCACCCTTTGGCTTCTGCCTCCCAGCAATTTGCCTCCTTGCAGCAAAGAGCAAACAGCTTGTTTCAGCTTCAGCACAGCCTGATTAGCACAAGCAACTCATTGTTGGTAGGATCGGGCTCCCGACAATCAGCTGTTTCAGGCTGCAGAGATTGCTATCGCCTATTGGCGCCTCCATGTGCACAATTTTCCACCCGTTCTGACCTTCGCCACAGGGAATGGGTGGAAAATGGGGCACACAGAGACTGTAAATGTGGGGGGGGGGGCACAGAGGCTGAAAATGAGAAACAAAGGCCAAAAATGGGGGGCGCGGAGGCAGCAATCCTTGCAGCCTGAAACAGCTGATTGTCAGGAAGCTGATCCATCCAACAATCAGCTGTTGGTGCTAATCAGGTTGTTTTGAACCTGAAACAAGCTGTTTGCTGTTTGCTGCAAGGAGGCAAATTGCTGGGAGGCAGAGGCAGATTCTCTCTCCCCCCCCCCCCATTATCCTTCCCCAAAGCTAGGTGCGTCTTATATTTTGGAGCGTCTTATACTCTGAAAAATACAGTATGTCTAACTATAACAATGACTTTACATGTGGGTGAACATCCAGGGCAAGAAGAACTTGTCATCATTTCACAGAGCATAATAAATATCAATAGCACTTCGATGTGTATACCACTTCACAGCGCTTTACAGCCCTTTCGAAGCGATTTACAGAGTCAGCCTGATGCCCGTAACAATTTTGGGTCCTCATTTGACCCACCTCGGAAGGATGGAAGGCTGAGTCAACCTTGAGCCTGGTGAGATTTGAAAATGCCAAATTACAGGCATCTGGCAGTCAGCAGAAGTAGCCTGCCGTATTGCACTCTAACCGCTGTGCCACCATGGCTCATAAACCAGGATTCAACAAACTTTTTAGATCTTGAATACCACAGTAACCCAAGATATGTGTTTTTCTGGCAAAGATGCAGGTAAGTGCAGGGCACTCATGGAGGCTCTGGGAAGGTGTAAAACAGGCCTTCCGAAAGTTCAGGCACTCTTTCTGGCTTTCAGAGAACCTCCAGAGGTTGGGAAGGCTGTTTTCATCCCTCTGGAGGCTTGAAGAAAGCCTCCGGCGCCCGGGGGAGAGCAAATCCCCTGCCGTGGTGCAGGAAGCTGACTAGACCATGCCCAGCATGGCCACGGCCACCCAGCAACTGGGCAGAGAACCTGTTACTAAAATTTTGGAAGCCCACCCCTGCTTGTCAGGGTTGAATTTTTAAAGGCGAGAGGCGACGTTTGCTTCAAGAATCAGCTTCAAAGGGCTGTTTCATTTTGAACCAAAAGGAATGTAGAAAGGAAAATCCATTTTAACACTTTAGCCAATCTCAGCATCGGGATCTTAGGGATTAATCTTGTTTTTCAAGTTTTGTATTTCAAGTTGATTTTACGGCCTTTGGGTTCAGATAACCTGAAACGTATTTATGGTTCAATATGAGTGATGGAACGCTTAATAGGTCTTGGAGGCTCAGAAGGGGAAACGGATCGGGGAGAAAACAGGGTCATTACACAAGAGATTATGGATTACTGAATCCAGGTGAAGGGGAAAGTGTGGGAAAGAGACTGGATTTGCCTTAATTATAACAGGTAAAAGTTGTGTGAGAGAATTACTTGGGGAAGTTTTTCAAAGTTTTTGTTACTCTACCAACCCTAAGGAACTTTTCAGAAATCCAAGTTTGTATTTGGATGCTGATGACATCCAACTTTGCATCTCCATCCTCAGGGATCCAAGGTGCTGCTGTGGCTACCCTTTCATGGTGCCTGGAAGCTGTGGGGGGGTCTGAATGGGGATGAACCAGAGGTGGTATTCAGGAGGCTCTGGCCAGTTCTGGAGAACCGATAGTGGAAATGTTGAGTAGTTCAGAGAACCGGCAAATGCCACCTCTGACTGGCCCTGCCAACCCCATCTATTCTCTGCCTCCCATTGGGTGCCAGCTGATTGGCTGGATCTCCTTCGGTTGCCCTGCACAGGAAAACGGAGCTGGAAAGCAGGTTAGTGGGGTGGGGAGGGAAGGGGGATTTTGCAGTATCCTTCTCCTGACATGCCCGCCAAGCCACACCCACAGAGCCTGCACTAAACAAATTTGAATTCCACCATTGGGCGGCGAACAGGTTTCAGCTGAATCAATCAATTAATCAGAATAGAGCTGGAAGGGACCTTAGAGGTCTTCTAGTCTAGTCCCCTGCTCAAATAGGAAACCCTATACCATTTCAGACAAATGGCTGTCCACTGTCTCTTCTTGTGTGTCCCATCATACTTGGCCAGTAAATAATTCTATTCTATTCTATTCTATTCTGTTCTGTTCTGTTCTGGTCTGGTCTGGTCTGGTCTGGTCTGGTCTGGTCTGGTCTGGTCCATTCTAATTTCCATTCCATTCCATTCCATTCCACCCCACCCCACCCCACCCCACCCCACCCCACCCCACCCCATCCCATCCCATCCCATCCCATCCCATCCCATCCCATCCCATCCTATCCTATCCTATCCTATCCTATCCTATCCTATCCTATCCTATCCTATCCTTCTGTTCCATTCTAATTTCCATTCCATTCCATTCCATTCTATGCTAATTTCCATTACACTCCATTCCACTCCACTCTACTCTACATGGAGCTACCCTTGAAGAATATCCCAAAGCTGCTATTGCTACAGAATGCAGTAGCACAAACAGTTCTGGCTGCTTTTAGGATGGTGCATTTAACTCCCAGAGTTGCTTTGGAGAGTGAGATGGGCAGAATATAAATTTAATAAATAAATAAAAACAAATAAATAAATACATAATTAAGTTGGGTTTAAGTTGCAAAAGCAGGCATTTCTGGCCAGCTTTAGCGGGGGTGTGGGGAAACCAACAGGTTAGGTTAAGTGACCTAAGCTAAGCCAATCCATTCTGCTTCAGAAGAGGAATTTGGGGTTGCAGGTACCTGGTATTAAGATGGTTTGTTTGTATTTTTGAGACATGGACTTGTTTGTCTTGCAGACATAGAGCAGGAGGAGAACAAGGGGGAGTAAGATGATATACGCTGCCGCTGTTGCCAAAAGCCCAATGACAAAGGCATTGTATGCTGCAAAAGAATAACGATAGCATGTTCAGAATGCAAAACAAGGCAAGCCTTCAGAGTTACATGATAGTAGGCTGGGTTCACATAACACTCGAATTCTAAACCCCCAAGGTTCATACATATAGGTAATCCTCAACAAAACAATTGAACCCCAATTTTCTCTTGCTATGTGAGAAAGTTGCTAAGTGAATTCTGCCCCATTTTACAAGTTCTCTTGCCAGAGTTGTTAAGGGAATCACTGCAGTTCGTAAATGAATCTGGCTTCCCAATTGACGGCTTGTCAGAAGGTCTCAAAAGGGGATCAGGTGACTCCAGGAATACTGCAAACCATCATAAATATGAGTCAGCTGCCCAGCATCTGAATTTGGATTGCATGTACACGAAGATACTGCAATGGTCGTAAGTGTGAAAAACGGTCATCAGTCACTTTTCTTGGTGCCAGTGCAACTTTGAAATGCCACCAAATGAACTGTTGTAAGTCAAGGGCTACCTATGCAGTTGCTAGCTGACATGGCTTATGCCCAATCGCCTCGGTTGGTCTGCTGGGGGTTTGCAGGGGTTTGGGAGAGCCAGAGGTGGTATTCAGCAGGTTCTGACCAGTTCTGGAGAACCAGTAGTAGAAAATTTTGAGAAGTTCAGAGAACCGGCAAATCCCACCTCCGACTGGAGATTTTACAGTATCCTTCCCCTGTCATGGCCACCAAACCACGCCCACAGAACCGCTAGTGCAAATATTTGAATCCCGCGACTGCACCAAGCCCCTCATCATCTTTATCGATGTTATTATGCCCGATACGGATGTCTCCTTTTTAGTTGTTGTTGTTATTAACAGATAACAAATAATCCCCAAATCCCACTCCTGGCTGGCCCACCCCCCCCCGCCCTGCCCCCTCCCAGAAGTCCCCATGCAGTCCGTTTTGGATGCAGGTATGTGCAGAGCGCGTGTGGAGGCTCAGGGAGGGTGAAAAATGGGCCTCCCGGAAGTTCAGGAAAGCTGGAAATGGGCCTGTTTCTGGTTTCCAGAAAGCCTTCGGAGCCCGGGAACGCCGTTTTCATCCTCCCGGAGGCTCAAGAAAAGCCTCTGGAGCCCGGGGAGGGCAAAAATGCCCCCCCCCCCCACGCCATAGTGCAGGAAGCTGACTAGGCCACGCCCACCATGGCCACACCCACCCAGCAACCAGGCAGAGAATCCTTTGTTAAAAATTTTGAAGCCCACCCCTGCCAATAGTTCATCTTTACAGTGGCTATACATCATAGCTTGCATAACAATAAATGCAGTGATGGGGTTTTGACAACAATTTAGATGACAAACTGCCCAGTTTCTAATCCAGGGTTGTGGAAGCTATGATACATGTATCAAAAGTTACATGCCATGATATTTTGGGTGGCACAGTAGCATTCACCAATACCGAACAACAACTATTCTCAAAAACATGCTTTGATCTTGTGTGATATTCAGAGGCTGTGGAGACAATGTAAGAATGTGTGTGTGTGTGTGTGTGTGTGTGTGTGTTTTCGTGCAGAGCTTCCAAAAATCCCATAAGAAAGATGTCTACTTTCTTAAGATTTTTGCAAGAGGCAGCAAAAAAGGCTTCTCTTAAGCCACTTCAAGAAAGAAAGCCTGACACAGCCTGACACTGTTTCCATTTGTCCTTTATTTTTCTTTAAAAAGAAAGAAAATATGCAAACAATTTTCGCTTTTGTGTTTGGTGGGGAGAGTAATAGCCCAGCAAAGTTAAGTGACACATTTTTTGAATATTTTTTCTCTCTTTCAACTTTATTCTTGATTACATTAAGATACTTTTATTAAATATTGTGTCATGATTCATTTTGATCACTTCAACATATTTGTATTCACAATGCATTTAAATAAACTTACTGGTTTCTATTGTAACAGATTATAGTTGTCATTCTAAAACTGGTATATATAGATATTCCACTTTTACAAAACAAAAAGATGTGCAGTGGAATTAAAGGAGCACAAATATATCCTTGTGAATGGAGAAATGTCCGAAAGCAACTTGGCAAAAGAAATTGACTGAAAGTTTGCAATTTGAAGAGAGACTAAGAATGAATGAGAAGAGGCATAACAGCGGACTCTTGGATGGAGATATTGCAACGGTCATATTAAGTAAGGAGGGATAGATAGCCAGGATTAAAATACAGATGGTGGACTAAAAAAGAAACAGAAAGAGGTAGCAGGTCCTTATAATAATCTAGTCATACAGTTCAGAACTTAGATACAATTCTTGAAAATAGTCATTTTTTGATATATTTTTAAGACTGAAATAAAACATTTTTTGAATCTTTGAAAGAACAAGCAGAAAAGGTTCACCACCAGAGTCTTAAGTCTAACAGTATGTTGTGAAAATCCAACTGCTGGGTTATTATTTCCAAAGTTGAATAGTCTTATGTTTTATTTTAAACAGTTGATCAGAAAAGTAGGAATAAAATTTCCCAAAAATGTTTGAAGAAAAATAGATGCAGAGAGGAGAAACTATGAATGAGCTTAAGAAGGAAAAAATGGGCAAGACCAGACTTTTATATCCAAAGAGACATGATATAGCTTAACATTTAATATTAAATCAGTTGAAGCCATCCATTAATATAAATATCCCCAAATTTTTCAGGTTTATATAAATATCACTCTCAAATCTTAAATGCGAACCATTCTAGATATTCAATTTTTGGTCAGCAGCTTCTCAAAACATTAAAGGAAGAGGGAAGGCTACCCAGCCCTTTTCAAATACTTTTCCGATTGTGGCCAACTAAAAAGATTTGTGGACAATTAAGTGGGCAACTAAGATGATCAGAGGCTTGGAGATTAAAACATATGAAGAATGGCTGCAGGATTTAGGTCCGGCTAGTCTAAAGAAAAGAATTGGGGTGACAGGCTAGCAGTATTCCAATATTTGAGGGGCTGCCACAAAGAAGAGGGGGGTCAAATTATTCTACAAAGTATCAGAGGGCAGGACAAGAAATAATGGTTGGAAATTAATAAAAGAGAGAAGCAAGAGAAAGAATTAAGGAGAAACTTCATAAAAATGAGGACAATCAACCAGTAAAATAGCTTGCCTTCAGAAATCACAGGTGCTCCATCACTGGAGAAACTTTAAGAAGAAACTAGACAACCACTCATCTGAAATAGCGTAGGTTCTCCTGCTTGAGCAGGGGACTGGACTAGAAGACCTCCAAGGTCCCTTCTAGCTCTATTCTATTCTATTCTATTCTATTCTATTCTATTCTATTCTACGCTACTCTACTCTACTCTATTCTATTCTACTCTATTCTTCACCATTTTCAGTGGCAAATGAGAAGCAGCTCTGGAAGCAGAGTCATTTCCCAAGAGACCTATAAACTCACATCTTCAGAGAAACTAGCAACCTCAGAAGGTAAGTGACCCAGGTGTGTCATATGCTACATCCTGACAAACAGCTTACCCCAACCTCGATTCAAAGAGAAGCAGCTTGACTCGATGCAAGATCTCCACAAGTTTTCACGGTATATTCCCAAAGGAGTATGGAGAACAACCCAGTTGTCAATGAATAGACCAATGATCAAAAATGCAGAAGCCAGAGACAGAAGAATAGGACTGACGATCTTTAGGACAAGTAACGGCCACCACATAGTCAGTATTCCTGATTCAGGAAACTCTAGGAAATCGAGCTTCAGTTTTTGCTTCAACTCTGAGAAAAGACACCCCAAGGAACCACAGATGAAGGAAGGAAAAGATGGAATAATACCACAGGTAACACAGCATCTCAGATTGAGAGCTAGGAAAGGCTTGGAACAAAGTACAGTGACTGTCACATGCTCAAGATTTATCAATGGGGTTTAGAGATCAAGGAGAAAGGAGGTGGAGCTTGGATATCTCCAATTTTAATTACACCACGTGTTTTCAATAAGTTTCAGTACTGAGGATAGGGCAGACAAAATAAAGCTGATAGAGACTGGGGAAAAAATTGAGTCTGATCTGCTGTTTTAATTGGCACCATCCAAAGACCAGGACATAGAACTCTAGTGCAAGTGGAGAGAACCTAACCCTATACAACTCTCCAGTCTAATGTAGAATAGAATAGAATAGAATAGAATAGAATAGAATAGAATAGAATAGAATAGAATAGAATTCTTTATTGGCCAAGTGTGATTGCACAAACAAGGAATTTGTCTTGGTGCATATGCCCCTCGGTGTACGTAAAAGAAAAGATACATTCGTCAAAATTCAAGAATCATACATCATTTAATAATAGTTGTAGGGTACAATAAGCAATCAAATCATACTTGAAAACAGTCAATATAAATTGTAAGGATATAAGTGACAAAGTTACAGTCATACAGTCACAAGTGGGAGGGGATGGATGATAAGGAGTGATGAGAAGATTAATAGTAATAATAGTGCAGACTTCATAAATAGTTGGACAGTGTTGAGGGAATTATTTGTTTAGCAGAGTAATGGCTTTTGGGAAAAAACTGTCCTTTGTCTTGTTGTGTGCAGTGCTCTATAGCATCATTTTGAGGGTAGGAGTTGAAAGAGTTTATGTCCGGGATGTGAGGGGTCTATAAATATTTTCACAACCCTCTTTTTGGCTCGTGCAGTATACGGGTCCTCGATGGAAGGCAGGTTGGTCGTAATTGTTTTTTCTGCAGTCCTGTTTATCCTCTGAAATCTGTGTCTGTCCTGTTGGGTTGCAGAACCAAACCAGACAGTTATGGAGGTGCAGGTGGCAGACTCAGTAATTCCTCTGTGGAATTGTATCAGCAAATGTTATATCCAAATCCATAAGGAAATCTACATGGATAATGATCAAAAACTACATTCCCGTGCCACAAAAAGCAGGACCAGAAATAAGCTTTATAAGTTATAGCTCTCTAGGTTGATGGTTTTCCATCTCTGGAAATTTTTTAAGCCAGCCCTCCAGGTACAGAAGATGTACAGAATGTGGCTACCTTCGATATACTGAACTTACATAGAGGTCCCCAAACTATTTACTTTATTGATCTTCTCATGAAATTCTAGATTGTTCATCGACTCTCAAATATTGCTTGTATCTAAATAATATAATAAATAGTATTTTAATGAATAGTACTCTGTTTCTCCAACATATACGGCCTCCCCCAATAGGAAGTCCCAGCATGTTTTATAGGCATGAAATGAAATTAAGCCCCTCCCCCCAAATTAAAACCTATATTAAAACATGTGAAATGGGGGGGAATGGTGGGGGAGCTTGCCGTTAGGAAGTACTCTTGTTGCACACCAGGATATGGTCAGTCAAAGATGGCCTAGCCATTTTTTCGGGGCTCAAAAAAAAAAAAGACCTGGCCTTATTATTTGAGAAACACAGTAGTATGAAAAATAAATAACTGTGTCAGTGTTCTAACTAACAAACTCCAAACCAATCAACTCCGAGACAAGCATTTTCTCAAAATTCAATTTTATTAGAGCTGCCATATTGGTCTTGGAAGCCATATTACTTTGCTTCGAGGCTGCCAAACTGTACATTTAACACCATCAAACAATTATGTCTGCCTGTTCCAAGCCCTTTGGAATGAGTATATGGGTGAATTAAAATGCCCAATCCAGTGGTAGGATTCAAACATTTTTAATTACCGGTTCTGTGGGTGTGGCTTGGTGAGCATGGCAGAGGTAGGATACTGCAAAATCCCCATCCCCTCCCCACCCCACTAACTTGCTTTCCAGCTCTGTTTTCCTGTTCAGGGCAACCAAAGAAGACCCAGTTGATCAGCTGGGACTCAGGAGGCAGAGAATAGATGGGGTTGGCGGGGCCAGTCAAAGGTGGGATTTGCCGGTTCTCCAAACTACTCAAAATGTTCGCTACTGATTCTTCAGAACTGATCCAAAGCTGCTGAATACTACCTCTGCACCCCACAGGCTGGATCCAGCCCCTGGGCCTTGAGTTTGACACCCTTGGTGTACTGACCACCCCCCCCTTTTGACCCCAACTTATTTATCAACCTCTTGCGTAGTGCCATCAACCCTTAGGGATCAATATTGACTACCTGAACTAATGTGGGAATTAAGAATGTTGTAAAAAGAATAACCTTGGAATAGTTCAACATAGCTACAAAGCAAAACAGGCTCCAGCTTGTATCTTGATCATAAAATTGGTTCATTGTCCTTTTCAATTGTCTCCTCCCCTTTCAACTCTCTCTGAGATGCCATTTGTCCTCTTGATAAATTCTGCCTTTGGTAAATTTCAGATATATGTTTATGACATGGACTTTAGCCTTCTGCCACCAGACAAACTATGCTGGTTTACTGACAGGGTCTCTATGATTCTCTGTGATTCTTTAGGCTTACAAAACTCATTGGGATCTGAATGCCAGCAGATGAGGAAAGGAGCAATCTGTACTTCTCTATCATTTATATTTCTAGAGTTAATTTCTGGTCAGACTACAAGGTTTTAAAATGGAGAATAATGCTTTAAAACCACAGTTAAAAGACTGTCATGTTAGAGGAGAGGGGGAAAAAGTAAACTCTTAATCTGTGTAATGTTTCCTCTATTGTACAGGTAGTCCTTGTTTAGTGACTGCCTCATTTAGTAATTTTTGGGTGATGAAAAAATAATTTTATGACTAGTCCTCGCATTTATAATCTTCACAGGTCTGTAAAGCTGAGGTGAGATAATAGCCACAGTTGTGATTTCACTTAGCAACCACTTTGCTTAACAACACAGTTGCTGGATCCAATGGTGGTCACTAGCAATAGCACTTATATACCACTTCACAGTGCTTTATAACAGCCCTCTCCAAGTAGTTTATAGAGTCACCTCTTGCCCACAACAGTCTGGGTCCTCATTTTACCCACCTTGGAAGGATGAGTCAGCCTTGAGATTTGAACTGCCAAATTGCAAGCAGCCGGCAGTCAGCAGAAGGAGCCTGCAGAACTGCACTCTAACCATTGCACCATCATGGCTCAGAGTGCTTCAAAGCATTCTCAGGGTGGTTTGCAATGTCAGTCTTTTGCTCCCAACAATCTGGGTCCTCATTTTACCCACCTCAGAAGGATGGAAGGCTGAGTCAACCTTGATGAGATTTGAACTGCAAAAAATTGCAGTCAGCAAAAGCAGATTGCAGTACTGCACTCTAACCACTCTGCCACCAAGGCTCTTAAATGAGGACTTCCTGTAGGTAGACAGTCCATGTTCAGCTAGAAGCCAGGGGAACAGCCAGATCTTCAACCTGTCTTGAAAAACAGCTGGATCAGGACTGTTGGGCTCTTGGAGAGAGAATGATGTGCCTTTTATCCAATACCCATGGAGAATGTTAGTGGTATCAAGATACAAGAAATCAGGAGAAAGAATGAGAGGCATGGGGGGGGGGGGACGACGACACAGCTACCTTTATGAACAGTGATGTGGATGACAATGCAATCAACCCTCCATCTACCATCAATGTCCAAAGTAACTGGATTTTTTTTTAAATTTCACCTGCTCCAGTGTCGTCCTGATGAAGCTCTTTTTAATCTTGAGTATCCATCCTCCCTTACTGCAAACATCAGGGGGGAAGGCATTCATTTTGTGGGATCATTTAAGTTAGGGTTTTGATTCTGTGCTCCATTGTCATGTTACTTGAGCGTTCCAGCTAATAAAACAACTTAATATTTTTAGGAAGCTTGTGACTGATTCTATTTATCTTTGCTTCTGGTCTATTTTCTGAAACTGACTCAAGATTCTTTGGTTCTTCTCATTCCATTTGCAAAAATTGATCAGTCAAAGACTTCCAAGTGATTTTTTAGCAATGGTGATGTGGTCACCTTGAAAGCTGCTTCTGCCAAGTCAAATCCTTGATCTATTAAATGCATGGATCAGTGCTTCAGCATTGTGCTACCTCCTGGTGGAATGCAAAAGGTTGTCCCTCCCTCCCTCCCTCTCTTTCTTTCTTTCTTTCTTTCTTTCTTTCTTTCTTTCTTTCTTTCT